>JAWPHD010023978.1:0-20559 GCA_037043455.1 Cyrtodaria siliqua
GATAACACCCAAAACAAAAGCTAAATACTCAAGATGATAACACCCAAAACAAGATTAAATACTTAAAACAATAACACACAAAACAGGAGTGAATACTCAAGATGATAACATCCAAAACAAGAGTAAATACTCAAGGTGATAACATCCAAAACAGGACTAAATACTCAAGACGATACCATCCAAAACAAGATTAAATTCTCAAGATGGTAACACCCAAAACAGAAATAAATACTCAAGATGATTACACGCAAAACAAGGTTAAATACTCAAGATGATAACATCCAAAACAGGACTTAATACTCAAGATGATAACACCCAAAACAAGGTTAAATACTCAAGATGATAACACCCAAAACAAAACTAAATACTCAAGATGATTACACCCAAAACAAGGTTAAATACTCAAGAGGATAACACCCAAAACAGAAATAAATACTCAAATGATTACACCCAAAACAAGGTTAAATACTCAAGATGATAACATCCAAAACAGGACTTAATACTCAAGATGATAACATCCAAAACAGGACTAAATACTCAAGATGATAACATGCAAAACAAGACTAAAGTCTCAAGACGATAACATCCAAAACAAAACTAAATACTCAAGATGATAACACCCACCAAGACTAAATACTCAAGACGATAACATGCAAAAACAAGACTAAAATCTCAAGACTATTACACCCAAACAAGACTAGATACTCAAGACGATAACACTCAAACAAGGCTAAATACTCAAGACGATAACATCCAAACAAGACTAAAAACTACAGACGATAACACCCAAACAAGACTAAATAAGCAAGACTTTACACCCAAGACGATACACCAAAAGCAAGACTAAATACACAAGACCATAACTCCTGCCTTTAGTTGTTAATGCGCATTTGTTAACGCGCAAACGTACCTGTCTAAGAGCGATTATGTACACAAATAACATACTTTTTCAAACTTTTATATATGTTTCATTAGGTTTCATTATTATGAACATAATTAATTTATTAGATAATGAAGTGAATTGTTAATACACTAAAACCAAGTATAGTTTCAGTATTTTGATACAGACCAATGAGAGATTTATTGGTTTTCCCGCTATAGCTTTTTGCATACTTTGCGCATAAATGCCTGCTTGAATGGTAAGAATTAGCTTAAAAACATTCCATACTAATTTGCCTTGATGACTGTATACTATGGTTACACCTGTGGAATGCATTTAAATAAAAAGGTATGTATAACTTTACAGCTAAAAAACAAATCTGTGGGTTTTTTGCTCCAAATCCCATACATTTTTAGAAGTTTTACAAGTATAGTGAAATATGTTTTCATTTCATTATATTGAGGTATACTATATTTGCAGAAAAGCAGAAGATTTGAAAAAAAAGGTGTTCATAGGAAATACTTTTTTCCCTTGAAATGTCTTTTTTTTTCCCCCACCAAAATCCGAGGATCTGCAAGGCAATACATGGGTAATATTCCCTTTATTTCCGCATATCTGCTATATATATATAATAGGATCATATATATCGAGCTTGAATAAAATTAATGTAAATCGATTTTATTTTTAAACTAAATTTCTTGTTTTTGTCTAATTTATGGTGTACTAAAATTATAGGAAATTTAACAAAAATGGAATATGGGTCATGTATTTATCTTAAGATACCTCAAAACCAAGTTGGTGACCTATTATTTTTAAAGCTGAAATATGCGTCGCGTAGAACGTTGTAACTATGTACCAAATCTTTAAAAAAAGCTATTCATAGGGGGAAAAAATACGAAGAAACCCTGGGAAATGTCCTTAAGCAACTGTCTACATGTATCTATCTATCTTCAACGATTCCTGAAACCGTTCAGTTCGCTTCAGGAGCACATTTTTTTGACGCACTGAAAACCATGTTTCCGTGAAAACGACACAAATAGAACGTTATTTTGCACCCTTTGTCGCAGATTTGTTATTGTATTGCTATGAAAGAGATTTCATGTTGAGTCTTTCATCCGATACTTAGGTAAATGTAATTGAAGCCTTAAATGACACCTATCGGTATTTGGATGACATATTGAACATTAACAATCCTTTCTTTTCTATCATGTTGAATAATATCTATCCTAAAGAACTTCAACTCAACACAGGTAACATTTCTGATATGTCGCTTCTTTTCTTGATTTGCATCTTTTTTCTATTGAAAATGGCGAAATAATTAGTAAAAGCTATGACAAGAGATATGATTTTAATTTTGATATTGTTATTATCCATTTACGAAAACGCCAACAATATTCATATTAGAAGATCTGCTCATAAGAACGCCACCACAAGGCCACAGTAGGGCTTATGCCATGGTCTTTTGTCCGTCGTCCGTTCGTCGTCCGTTAACTGTTTGATGTCAACACTCTAGCACCTTCGTTATTCATCCGACCTATACCAAACTTTACCTGATCGTTAATATCAATGAAAGCTCGGACGAGTTCGAAAACCAGCCAGGTCAGAAAATTGATATATTTTATCTTGTCAACACTCTAACGCCTCCATTTTTCATCTGATCTTTACCAACCTTTACCAGTTATTAATATCAATGAAAGCGCGAACGATTTTGAAAACCAGCCAGATCGGACCAGTAACACCGAAGTTATGGCCCTTGAAATTATTGAAAAATGTGTTAACTTTTTGATGTCAACACTCTAGCACCTACGTTGTTCATCTGATCTTTACCAAGCTTTACCAGATTGCTATGATAGGGCCTTCATTTTGCCGTATTTCAGCAAAACTGTGCAGGGATGATCAGTACCAAGCCCAGTTTTGCATATCTTCACCTTCTTCCAGTTGAATGATTTTTGGTGGAGTTATGGCCCTTTAAATGTTTTAATACACATAATTTGCATGAACTAGTTCTGCAGAACCCCTAGCCAGATTTCAATGAAACTTGGCAATGATGATCAGTATGACGCCTGCTAGTTGTGCATATCGCCACCATGTTCCGGTTGAAATATATTTGGCGGAGTTATGGCCCTTTAAAGGTTTTACTACACAAACTTTGTCCTCACTAGTTCTCCTGAACCCCCGGGAGGATTTCAGCGAAACCTTCCAGGGATGATCAGTACCAAGCCTAGTTGTGCATATCATCACCGTGTTCTGGTTGAAAGATTTTTGGCGGATGGCCCTTTAAAGGTTTTACAATACAAACTTTGTCCGGACTAGTTCTCCTGAATCAGTACCAAGACTAGTTGTGTATATCATCACAGTGTTCCGGTTGAACGATTTTTGGCGGAGTTATGGCCCTTTATATGTTTTAATACACAAACTTTGTCCGGACTAGTTCTGCTGAATCTCTAGCCGGATTTCAACGAAACTTGGCAAGGATGATCAGTATCAACCCTAGTTTTTCATATCTTCGCCGTGTTCCGGTTGAATGATTTTTGGCGGAGAAATGTCCCTTTAAATGTTCTAATACACAAACATTGTCCAGACTAGTCTCTTTTGAATTCCAGGACGGATTTCAGCGAAATGTTGAAAGGATGATCAATATCAAGCCTAGTTGTGCATATCGTCACCGTGTTCCGATTGAATGATTTTTTTGAGGAGTTATGGTCCTTTAAAGATTTTAATACACTAACCTTGTACAGACTAGTTCTCCTGTACCCCTGGCTGGATTTCACCGAAACTTGGCAAGAATGATCAGTACCAAGCCTAGTTGCGCATATCATTGCCATGTTCCAGTTTAATGATTTTGGACAGTGTTATGCCCACTTATACACAAACTTTATTCGGACTAGTTTTCCCGAACTTCTAGCGGGATTTCAGTGAAACTTGGCAGGAATTATCAGTACCAAGCCTAGTTGCACATATCGTTGTCGCGTTCTGGTTAAATGTTATTTTATGGAGTTATGGCTCTTTTAAAAGTTTTAAAACACTAACTTTGTCCGGACTAGTTCTCCTTAACCACCATTCGGCTTTCAACGAAACTTGGCTGCGTATATCATTGTCTTGTTCCAGTTGCATGATTTTTGGTGGAGCTGTGGCTCTTTAAAGGTTTTAATACATATTCTTTATCCCGACTACTTCTGATTATCTACCTGAATTTCCATGAAACTTTGTAGTGATGACCATTACCAAGCCTAGTTGCACATATCTTTGTCGTGTTACAGTTGGATGATTTTGGCAGATTTATGACCCTTTATCCTGTAGGGGAGACATCTGGTTTTATTAAAAACAAGCCCAGTTCTAATTTAGTATGGTTATTTAGGGACCCGAGGCACAACATTTATATATAAATGGGTTTTGACCGCGTACATAAAGGGGCCCCTCTACAGTATAATTTTATGCAATTGTTTTGCCTCGAGTCCCTAAAATAACCATACCAAATTACGACTAGGGCCTCTTGTTTAAATTGTAAGCATGGGTCAAGGTTTAAGTTTCTGTTGTGAGTGTTTTTCTTTCTTTTTTTTTGTTTTCTTTTTTGCAATGTTTTAACGATAGGACTTTTATGACAACAACCCTTGATATAAGAGCCGTTTTAGAAAAGTAGAGCGTCTAAAGGCCCTCTTGGGCCTCTTGTTTACACATCCAGTACCATAAGTTCAAAGAATAAATCTGCAATTATGATAACATGGCCAGATTAGGCTATATTTTAACTTTAAAATATTTAAATATCTCACGAATATACAACTTATATCCAAGTTACACGAAGAATGGATAAAACAAATATGCTGTTATTGTGCTAAAAATACGAAATGTATATATGTTTGATATCCCTTCAATAACCTAGTCTCTATCATCCAGACACACTCAAGCTGATTGCGAGCGCTAGCGAGCGTCTGGACTCGTGGTTCATTAAAATGTTTGACCGATAGACGGCGCCAAACTTCTAAACTGACTGCGACGTGACGTCATTCTGACCGCAACATCAAAGTGCACGTTGTATTACGCGCAACATTAATTCCAATGGATGTGTGCACGTCCTTATTAAATTTACAATAAACTTTGGTTTTTTTTGTAGTTTTTAAAAACATAATATAATCTATATTACAAAATGATGCTTAAAAAATATTTTTTAGTATTAATCGTGATCCGCTGACTTTGTTTGGTGGCAACATTGTGCGTAACGTCACCTAATTTTTGACGCCGTCGTGACGTAGGGTGTGATTCCCATAGATTCCCATAACAAACTGAAGTTACCAATCAGCGGACGGTGATTATTTTTTTGTACAAACCTCGTTTTGATGTCAAAAATATTTTTAAAGAACTCCAGACCATCGTGTTGACTTCTTTGAGAGAAGTCTCGCGAGAGGCCTGAATGATAGAGACTATCAATAACCCAGCCAGTCTTTAGTAGACATATTCCCAGTTTAAGAACTTATTTGAGATATGATGAATGTTCAATGACAATCAAATTAAATGACTTGAAGATTTTGTATTAAAGTTGCTATTGTTACAATAAGATCGGATTTATATATTTATGGTAATGCAAGGGCCATACATTACGTGGTCCCGCCTTTATTCCATTAATTGGGAAGCTTATATTAGCAAGATTTTATAACGGATATTTCGACAATAAAACACGTTTACAAACATTTCTTACTGAAAATTCGATAACCTGTTTAAAATTACCTATTAAATGTTTTAATTTTACAATATCACATTATTTTTTATGTCGAAATTAAGGTGTTATTTCATACCCGACACAACCCCGATTTCGCTTCTTGGAGAAGGGGTTGGATAGGGTATGAAAGTTAATACTCGGACCACGTAATGACTCTTTAATGGAACTGTCTCTCGGGTATGTTACGGACACATTCACGTCATTGATATTACAATCGATGAAAATGAAGGTCTATCGTGCCTACAAGAAAACAGTTCATAGACTGACCATGGACGACGGGCATCTTGTCATCGCATAACCGCTTCTGAACTAAAATGATAATAACTTCACAATTTCTCAAATATGTAAACCCCGTGTTGTTGCCGTGGTAGAATACAACCACTGCAAACACACCGTCACATGCAGAGGGGTAGGACCCCCCCCCCCCCCCCCCCCCCTCATTCATATTCATTTTGCCATTTTTTGTTCATGCTCATTAAAGGTCTTCATCATGACCCCTGCATTGTTTCAGGTGCCATCTCGCTCACATCACTAAGAGCAGTGGCAGAAAAACAATAAACGTGGCTCCAGCGTAAATGGAGTTTCTACGATAGAATTTGCAGCAACTCTGCAGTTCAGGGTGAGAAGGTTCTAGGCCCATTTTCCATATTTTATCTCGATGTACATGGAAGATGAGCCTGGCATGTTCATGCCTGTTAGGCGCCATATAACCTGTAATGTGTTGGTGCGCCTTAAAAACCCCAATTCAATTCAATTCAATTCAAATATGTAGAAGTTTATTACAAACATTAGTAATAGTGGAAATACGCAAAGCATACCATTTCATAAAATTAATCAACACAATTGGCGAATTTGAGTGACAAGATAGCATATCAAACGTTTGTTTTACTGAAATGTTCAACGAGTTAAAGTATTTTAAATAAAAAAGTATACTCAAACAATGATAATTGTATTTCGTGTTTATGAATCATTATCCATTATATAAGCATCAGTTTGACAAATAACACTGCAACAAGTCAACGAGAAAAAAAGGCAAAGACATTAAATAAAATACGAAATCTCCAACATACAATAGTTTTTAGTGATGACAGCGTTTAGTGGCATACGCATAAACAATATAAAATGATCATCAAAATCGACACAATATTCAAAGCGAATACACAAACAAAAAGCGCACAATCATATAACTAACAAAGACACATCTACGAACTCTGTGCAATATAATATATACAATTGAAAACATATTTTTAGCATGTTAAGGCTCTCGAAATTTTGTGTGTTTATTCATAAAATTGTTTACTTAATATTTCCAGTTGTATTATCTATTGTAATACATATTTTTCATATGCAATAATGACGTAAAAGAAAACAATTTTTATTAAATCGTAAATTACAACATAGTCGGTATCATTGTCCTATGTTAATCATGAAAAATTCCATATGAGAATTTTTTTGTGTTTTTTTGGTTATCAAACTATTTTAACTTGCACAATTGTACAATAACACACATATTTACAAACAGTAGTTACATTTTCTAAATACATGTTTACAGAATATAAATCAACAAAACACATGTTTTATTATACACTTGTGTCTCTCAAAAAATAAGATTATATTAGATATGATAGGAGATAGGCTGTTAGAATTGTAATGAAAGGACAGACTAGATAAAAGGAATAACAGAGAAGAATATAAGTGTACCACAGCACTATACGAGTTGTTTTAAACGTGGTCAATTCTGATCTGCAAACTGTTCCCATTTATCTTTATGCTGTCTTCCTTTGTCCCTAGATGTCGTTATTATTCTTTCTATGTTTTTAATTTTGTTTAAATATAGTATAAAAGTTGCAACACTGGGAATTGTCTTTGTATATTTACTTCCGAAAATCAAATACTTCGCAATCATTAATATATAATTTAAAATGCTAGACGCGTTTGCCATAATTCCAAATGAAATCGTTTTAAAGTCTACATTGCGTTGTACATTTTTACTGATTAAAAGGTTTTGTATTTCTTTCCAAAAGGCTCGAGTAACTGAACATTCCCAAAATAAATGCTCGATAGTTTCTATGTGCCTATTATAAAAAATCACAAATACTTGTATTTGCAATTTTACAGTTATGTAAACAGGTGTTTGTTGGAAGAACTCGCATTGTATATTTATACTGGAATGTTCTAATAAGCATTGAAACGGTATAAGTTGAATTACTTTCCAGTTTAGATTCGTAAATGTTTCGTACCATTTTATATGTGGTTTTATAGCGAGATCTCTCTGAATACGTCTAATTTGCTTATTATATATAACTTTATTTGCATTTGTTGTTTTCTCTATTTCTGCTCAATAGCAATTATATTGTTTCTTGTTTCTAGTTTCTGTTTGAATTGCTTTCTTTCACATCTTTGGAATGCTTTGAATGATTGTATAATATTTAAAAAAAAATCAGAGTTTCTTAGATTAAAAACCGTTTTTAAATGATCGAATGTATAGAATGTTTTTAGCCTAGTATTATATAACTATTCGATGTATTGCATACCTTTAATGTCCCATATTTTTTATAATTTTATAAAGCATTTTCCCCCATTTTTCATAATCCGGAATTATTGCGTTTCTGTTTATTTTATCGGGTTTACCTTCCCATAAAAAATCAAATATGTTGGGGGTTTTATTCGGTTAATACAAAATTCATTTGGACTCTCTAAAACTGTTAGAGGATATATATGTTTGGTAGTGAAAATGTTTTAATAACGGTTATTTTTCCAATTATTGATAAACTATGTTTTTTCCAACACGTTCTAAACATTTGCAGAATTTATTTATCTGTAGTATGAGGTTTTCTTCGTGGCAGTTTGAACATAATCATTCGTAAAAACTATTCCCAGTGTTGTTGCTTTATTGTTTGATCATATAAAGCGTTTATCTTTGCAACATTTTAATCTTTATTCTTGAGTGAGCCAACACGCAATTTTACCGATTTGTTTACTTGACTGCTGATGTCAAACTGAATTTATCTATTAGTCTAATTAAAGATTCAAATGTGTTATTCGAACCTCTTTCTATTTTAAAAAATGTCAGACATAATGTCCGTTGCTTGCTACACATCTGTGGACATCTCTTAAAATAGTTTAATCCAATTAACAAACATCATGTTCCAAAATTGAAATATGTTAAACATTGTAAAATAAAATCATGATCTAAGTTATCAAATTAGAAAATAAACACATACAACGATCTTTCGAAATACACATATGTTTAAACATCTTTTACAAAAATCATATAATACGAAACCAACATACACGGTATACTAGTTTAAAACAAGAAAGACTGGAATTTAATATCCAAAATTGTACTTATATCAACCATTTCATATAAAATAATAATATAAAATAGTTCGCTGTCTAACAATAGTATTAAAGACAAAAAAATTCATGCGCAGAATTTTGGGCGACTTCTCTTCTAAAACCATTGGATGGATTTTCCTAAAACTTTACAGGAATGTTGCTCTTGATGTCTAGTTGTATTTATTGTCTTTATTTATATAAATGCCTTTTATTAGAAAAATACATAAAATAGGAAATAAATAACATTTTGTAAAAATTCAAACAAAATTAAACAATTTAAGCATAATGGTAGGGTTCCGAAAACCAATATTAAATCTCAATACGCATGGTGACCTTTCAATTTTAATTGCATATATTGTCTTAATATATGTTCAAATAAGTGCCTAGGAAGTTTGAATTCTGTTGTTAGGAACATAACAAAAAAGGAAAATATACCATTTTTATATAATTTCATACAAAACTTGGCCTTTTAGCATAGGGTTGGGTTTCAAAAAAAAAATATCTAAACAAGCTAGGGGACCTAACATTTTTATTGCACATTTTGTTTTTAATTATGTTAAACTATGTGCTTAGAAAGTTTAAACAAATTCTATTATTGGGAACATACAAAAAAAAAAGGAAATAGTATCATTATGGGCTAATTTGTGCATAAATTGTGAATAATGGTCTCAACAGATTTTGTAAAAAAGATAGGTTTTACATAAAGATGAGCTTTAAATGTTATTATAACTAAATGTTCTTTACTTTAATACAATTTTAGCAGAATTGTGACCAATGACTAAATTATTAGCCTTCAAAAATGTCTTATTTAGCTATTTCATGGACTTGTTCAACTTTTTGGGCAGATTGACATGACGGTGGCATTACAAATTATTTTTAAAATGTTTAACCATTATTGTGAACTACCATTATTTTTGCATTTTCTGTCTATATATATAACAGACTTACTGTAAAAAAAGTTTAAAGAAAATATGTTATGCAGAAAAAACTATAGAAAATATCTTTAAATTGCATTTTAACGATAGAAACATCCTCGAGAGATCAAGTCAAGATTAGTCTTAAGGATACAGCCCGCAACAATTAATGTGCTATATCATGATGATAGTCTGAATTTATCCGATTTCCTTCATATACTGTTTAAAATATTCAAAGTTTTAATGGAGATACTTATCAAACGATATCGTTTACTCTTCTTTTTTTTTTAAACCCAACACATTTCATTTAAGTTTTGGCAATCATGTTTTATTATTAAACATGTTTAAAATGAAACATTATATCATTTTTGTATATTTCGTCAAGCTAATTTGAAAAAAAAGTCGTTCGAGGTTTAAAATTAAATGCACGTGAGTTTTTTTTAAGTTTCAATAAAAAAGTATTTTTGATATTCTTGACTGGCATATTTGAATGCTGCTGTCGATACATGTATACAAACCTAATTCAAATAAAGTACTATATGACAACTGCATAACAACACATGTCCAAAAGTCTCATTCAGTCAATAAATGTTGCTTTTTAGCGTTTAAAAGAGAATCAATTTATATAGGATAAAATATCAAATACTTAAAATAAACCAGTACGACTTTGAAAAGAGAAAATGAAAATGCGCAATAAAATTATGGAAAGTAGCAAAAATGTAATAACCTTAAAATAAGGCATTTGCAAAATTCACTTCAGCATTATGTGCAGTCTAAAATTATTTATAAAAATATATGTTTAACAAATGGGAGATATTTCGGATAATTAACCTCTTCTTTCTAGAAAATTAAACATTTTTGGAGTTTATTATAAACTATGTGACAAAAACGAATAACTCTGCCAAATGACTTTCTTTTTTCTTTAAAGGGCATCGTAAAGCAAGTACCATTTTTGTTTCATTCATATTTACACCACCATGGGCAACTGGACTCATTGCACAATATTTCCGACAATTTGTTGGCAAAATGATGACAATTATTATCAAATGTGTGATAACTTCCGACCTTCCAGGAGTAGTTCCTTGCACATCCCAAGAGGCAGGTCAAACTCAACACGCCATATCCTGCAGGAAATAATTCGTCTTCTGCGTTACACTCGCTTGCAGCTAAAGGTCTACTCTCATTTCTATGTTTCGAGCCGATAAAAAATTCGAAATACACTCCTTTATAGTATATATACCGGTGCATTGCTCTTAACACCGAGCGCGATGGTGCTTCTGACCGCTTACCCTTCTTTCCACGTCTAGTAAGACATGCAAGGTTTGTATCTCCAAAATAATACGGCTCTGCTCCCCTATATCCTGCAAAGTAACAGAAATGAAAACATACAATGTTCAACGTCTTACGTGACTTCTGTAATATATATATTATCGGATGAAATGAAACAGTGAATCACAAAATAATCAATAACTGAACTCCAGTTGTTATTATTCGTTTGTTCCAGACCGTCATTAGTATACCAAATGGTAAAACTATAATTTATCGTCAACATTTTGTAGTATTGTTTTTGGCCACATTTTCGACCACAATAATGATGTTTAAGAAGTATTACAATTGTATGAACATTATTTTGTAATTTAGAAAAAAAAGCTTAATTTTCGCTTTTTTCTTCAATCAAAGACGAAAAAGGCTGGCGGCAAATGTGAAGACAATAATTACACAAATAGTCCTAGTATAGTAAGAAAAAATACGAACCTTTAAAACAGTCCTTTTTTTTTGTTCTACCACAAGAACTTGCATCCGCCACCATTGAGGCTATGATAAACAACGTCAGCTGGAAAACGATGGCTCATTAGCAACAATATCTCCAAATATTAATATTTAATAAAGGGAATGTATATCGATATACTAGTATATCATGCCCATAGGACTGGTTATTATAATCAACGAGAAAATAACATGAAATAAAACCAGTAAGATTTGAGATATATAGAGGATATTTGTTGTTTTGTCGTGAATAACAGATTTTATTTCATCTCGAAGTGATCAAACTTTATATTTTCACGAATGCTTTATAATCAAAGTGTACTGCAGTAAGCAGAAAAATAAATAAAAATTGATGACGTCATTGGCTTAGTATGATAAAATTCCTGTTTTTAATTCCTCATAACTTCTAAACTACTTAACCGATTTTAATAATCTACGACTCATTGTCTTAAGTTATTTCCAATCCAATGGTATACTTTTTAGCAACTTTCTTATGACTATTTACAGTCGAATGATACATTCAGTTATTTTCTAAAAAAATAAAATGTTTTTGATATTGAAAAAAAAAGAGTAGTTCCGGCAGTGAAAAAATAAAACTATATTTTACACGTATAAAATACCACTTTTATTTCATTGTTAAAATACACTATTTCACTGCTAAGCATAAAATAAAAATGATTATTTAAACACATTCCTTACAATATAATAAATACGTTGTCCTACATCCTACACTATTATACAACGAACGAAAAATGTAACACATAAAATAAATAATAATTACGTGATACTAACATTACTGATTATATGAAATATTGTGATAAAATCTGACATAAAAAACTCATATATCAAGGTAATAAACAAAGTAATACGATCTTACCATATGTGAATAATTCATTTTTAGATAGTCGCAAAACAAACAAATCCTGTTTGTTCTGTCAACGTGAGCTGACGTGTGTTATTTATACTGACTTTCCATTGGCTCGGATGTACTTTACTCTTTTTAGGAGGATAAACATATTCGTCATAACATTCCCTAAGTGTAGGCATCTTGACCTACTTCGGACTTTCGGGTAAACAGATGTGCATGCACGTTTTGCTAAACTTATCGAAAATATAGTGATTCATCTAAATGCATGATTACACAACCGCAACACATTCATTAAAAAATGTAGTTTTACAACGAGTATTAAAACAACTTATCAAATGAGGATGTTTGCAGAAAGGTTGCTTATGTCTGCTGAAAGTTGTATTCGCCATAGAATATTGTTTTGTATTATAGACGCAAATGACAACATAATCACTGTGTTTGTGTACAGTGTTTAGCATTCAATCTCAATTGTGTGCAAGGTACAGACACTTTAAATATTTTTCATTATTTGATATCTTACTTTATAAAATATATGTTAGTAACATTAAATTTGGTTTAAGGTGTCGCATTATTTGTAGTGCGAACGCGTTACAGCCGCTTAACGTAGCTGATGTCATGTAAACAACAAAACGACGTCATGATTTATCTTACAAATTGCCGCCGCATACAAGGTAAATTGACAACATTAAAGTGAAACTATCACGCCGTAGGTGTGTTATGTTGATTTATTATACACCTATCAATAATATATACCTAGTATCTTCTTTTTTCCTACAATGGAATACACAACTCTGTGTCACCTCTAGAGGTTTTCTGAATTCGTATCACTATACTACTAATAATAGAGTTCTGTTTCTTTACTAGATATTTCGTATGACGTCGACGTCGTGTGTGACGTCGACGCCTACCTGTGTAAGCAAACTAGTCGAATATACCATGAATACGGTCCTATAATATCACCTCTAGCAGATATGCTAAATCTGCAGGATCACACGGAGATCCTGCAGATATGGCATTTCCACTCGAGGTGTTACAAATTTCCAGATCACGTTATTCTTATAATAATCCTATTAAATAGAATCTTCTATTCGTGACTATGATTAGTGATAGGATACTCGGCAGAGCCACGTGTCCTAGCAATTTATCCAACACATTTATTAAAATCAATACTACACGGCGATTCATGTAAGATCCTCTATGTTCGCCGAGAACAGCGATGTTGCTGCGAACATGATAGAAATTAGCCGCGAAGTTGCCACAACGTCGCCAAAAGCAATACAAGTCAGCAAAGGGCAAACTTATATACTACTCAAATTCTACGTTCGCCATGGCATCGCTGCAAACTGTTCCATTCTGATTTACCGTTTCAGTGTACGCAACCTTTCAAGAAACTAACCCGCCAAATAACTGCAAAATATGTACTAGGAAATTGTTTATCAAAACTCGTTCCAGGTGTTCAGGTCATAATATAATAATGTATATGTGCAGATGAAAAGTATAGATTTGTTCATGCGTTTTTAAAATACTCGCGATTGCATATGCGTAAAATGAATTAGGAGTTGGTAACTCTTAATTCAACGCGCCTGTTTTCGGGTTTGTCCTGGCTGGTTAAAGCCGTTTATACTGTGTCTATAGTAAAATGAGAAAAATGGTCCTTTAGAAACCACAGGACCCACAATCCGCACTGCACCACAAACAAAGAGCAAACTAACTATACAATGATAAAGACGATACACAGAAAGAGTGATAAAGACTGGGTTACCGACTTGGAACGGTCAGTAGGCAATATGGCCCTCTGGTTAGCTTAAATCGAACCAAAAACCCGAGGGACGAAGGTTCATGCACCAGCCTCCCCTTTCAGTGTTTCAGAAGGTGCAATCATGGAGTCTCACGATGTTGTCCGGTCATCGCACACGAGAAAAGTGAAACGTAGTGACTGACTGTAGGGAGGTCAATCACCAAACATGAAGTGCGCTGTAATACTAAAGGGTCATATCCTTCTCTGACGAATTTCCTGATTACCGTGAAGTGGTCAGGAAATCCATCAAACCCTTTTAATATCCGAAGTATATAGATTACATCTCAATAGAATAACGTTTGTGATATTCCTAGTCGCAGAAATGTTTTAGGTTGATGATGTACTTTTCGTTGAGGCGATAGAACTCAGAGAAATATCTACGTAGTTGATGATAACGAAATCCTTGCTAAAGAAGTTTACTTGTAAAAACTTGATTTCGATAATTGAAATCCTTAACATCGTAGCATGCCCTAGCAAACCGAATCAGAGAAATATCTACGTAGTTGATGATAACGAAATCCTTGCTAAAGAAGTTTACTTGTAAAAACTTGATTTCGATAATTGAAATCCTTAACATCGTAGCATGCCCTAGCAAACTGAATCAGAGAAATATCTACGTTGTTGATGATAACGAAATCCTTGCTGAAGAAGTTTACTTGTAAAAACTTGATTTCGATAATTGAAATCCTTAACATCGTAGCATGCCCTAGCAAAACGAATTAGCTCATATGATGTAGCACGAGCTATGTCCCCATCTAAATGTGGATAGTTAACGATGTCAAAGTTAGTCATCTCTCTTATCATAGATTTTAGTATGTATGTAATCGTTTGAAATCGAGAGATGAAGATCGAGGAATGCTGCTATGGAATCCGAACTGTTGGCTTTATTCAAGGTGAGCTCTGGGTACGAATTCATGAAGCTTCTTAGCAATATCTTAACTTTTATCAATTTTTTAAATACCTTTTTCTATCGATTTAAGACTTTTTCTTAATATTGTGTATAAGGGTAAGGATAAATAAAACATACAGCTAAATATTTATCTTAAAAGAGCTGGTTTGTAGTGTCCCTGAGAGGTTAATAAGGGGGATATTTCAAGTAATATTTTTCACTTAAGTTGCTTTATGAATAGGGACCCTGATGGATAAATATTAGTGACCATATGAGCAAAGAACGGATTATCAATATTGAGTATGTCATCCAGATACCGAGATGTATTATTAAACGCATCAATAATGTATTTCTGTCAAGTGTTTGGATTCTGAAAATGTGTAAGTTATATATACACCTCGTTGTCATCATCGGTAGGTTTAGAAACGGTGCGCACATGTTGTAACGTTTGACTGGGCTGTAGTTTGAGCCAATATGTATAAGTGCAATGAAAAGTACATTTAAAATTATGCGTTAATTTTTCCATGTATGTCATGAAAAAATACAACAAAATCTGTATTGAAACATCTCCTCTAACTCAGTTTTAATATCTTAAACTATTTTGTTGTTCACGATTTAAAATTGACCTATATGTAAATGGTATGTGGCGTCATCGAGTTGTTTAGTTTGTTTGTTTGCTTGAATGGTGTTTTACGTCATTTTTAGCACATTGTAGGCCATACACAAAGGTCGACTTGTATATGTGGTAGAGGCAGACCACCCCATTTTTTCTGAGTGGAACCAGTACTGTATACCTCCCGCCATCCTTAAGAATCGATACTTTCTATTCCACAGATAGATAAAATATTGTTTTAATATATAGACAAGTAAGAACATTTCTAGCACATTCGCCAAATCATTGACTGAACTGCGCCATATTTCCGTCCATCTTTCAAGTATGTGGTATTGACGGGACACCCCATCCACGCACTAAAAAAACATGCTACACCGTGCGTGTTATTCTTGATGCTATGTCAGATATGAGCTCCAAATGCATTGCTCTTTTATTTGAAACTCGTTCCCATATTCGTTCCCATATAAGTCAGCAAGTTTGACATACAACAATATGTTGTTGTTCTTATTTTTATGTTGGGTAACGGTTAGTCATGTTGTACCCAGTGACAGATTTTACCCGATCCGATACCCGGATACTCGAATACTCGTCCCAGACCAAATCCTAACCAAACCAAAGCGGTCCGGCAGCCAGTTTCCTCGGTGTGCCTCTGCGTAACTACAGGCTTGTTTTTCCCTACCGTTTTGTCTATGAGTTTTTTTTTTATGTTTTTTTTAATGTTTACATATTTTGATAGACCTACAGCTCCCTTAATATGAAAACATTAAATGTGCTGATAAAACACGTAACATGAATCGGTCCGCTTAAAGATATAAACTTCATAAATTGCTAGGAAATAGTATAAAAAAATATAATCATTTGACCCATGTATTGCAGATATTCCGTATACATGGATAATCCTAAATTACCTCCCTTTTAATTGAATATTGTTTGAAATGCAAGAAACTGTAATTCAGCGTTAACATTAAAATATTTCGAAAATTTCTTTTGAAAACGCATTTGTAGTGGTAATGCTAGAAAAACATGATATCAAAGATAATTTTAGTTGACATATTTTAGAATTGGGAACATCGAAAGCTGCACTAATCTCGAAGCACTTAACAAAATTCTATATAACCAGTTATATAAGTGTTATAATTATAACCAGTTTATATAAATGTTATAATTTATTTCTAAGAAAACACATCGACTTGAAATCTTAAAAATGTGTCTCTTACTAGATATAATCTATAGGTCTAACGGGGTGGCATGCGTTAAAAACGACTGAAAACATTATGGGATAATTAACTCGAACGGATACCTGAAGCACCGAAACTGAAAGATGTCGAGTGACCTATTAGTATGCTGCGATGTTCAGATTTGTATGCTGATTATGTCAATACGTTCCTAGTCAATATTAGTGGAAGAATAGACGTGTTTATTGCTAGTAAACTTACAAGGTTTTACGTCCGAAACTGTATAGCATCGAAAGAAAAGACGCTGGAACTGGTGTTGGGTATCGTTCCGCCCTGGGTGCCAGTTGCTGCACGAGCAATACCATCAACAATAGGATTGAAATTTCCTCAACATGTACTGTCCGGCACTGTATACTGAACAGCATGTTCTGTATTATTAAAACATGTGGGCGGACAAAGTTTCATCAATAGAGAAACTGATTTAGGAGTAGTTTTTAGCTCGACTATTGGAAGAATAAGAGAGCTTATGTAATCACCCCGGCGTCGGCGTTGGCCGTCGGTCTCCCACAGCAAAGCTTGCGTGTAAGTTGTGTTTTACAAGTCTAATTCTCTTATATTGCTTATCCTAGCATAACAAATTCGGCCATGGGCTTCCTTATAGCATTATCTTAGAGGTCTGCATAAGCAATTTTGGTTCTTGTAACCCATGGGCTCCCATGGAACAAAATTATGATAGCCCATAAAATGTGTCCCATTTCACATCAAAGGTTTGCGGGTAAGCTGTGGTTTACAAGTATATATCTTTTACATTTCTTATCCTAGCACAACCAAATTTAGCCTTGAACTTCCTTATAGCATTATCTTAAGGTTTTTAGTTCCTGTAACCCACTGTATTTTGCGTGTAAGCTGTGTTTACAGGTCTATATTTCTTACATTTCTTGTCCTAGCTTAATTTGTTTGTGTTTTTCTTTACATACTTCTGTGTTGTTTTGGTCAATTCTTAAATATAGCTATTCCCCCCCCCCCCCCACACACACACACACCCTAACATGCCCCACATTCCCCTCCCTACACCCTACATCCACCCGCCTTCTCCCTACTCGAAACTGAATTTTTTAAATTATTTTTATTACATATTTCTGTGTTGTTTTGGTCAATTTTTACCCATATAGCTATGTTACCCCAGTCCGCTAATCATCCCGCAACCCCATCATCATCACCACGCGAATGTTTTTTTTGTTTTTTTTAATTGCGATATATCTGTGTTAGTTTTGTTTTATCAGTTAATGAATATGTTATATCGCGACAAAACCTTATCATGCTTATGGTAGTTTATACGGAAAGGAAGGTTGGATTGCATTTGGGTCAATAGGGTCAGAGTCATGTCACTCTTCTAACAACATTAGATAAATGGTTTCCGAGCAACAACTTCAGTTAGGAGTCAGACTTGTTGTGTAGGTTGTGTAGGTTAGTTATATAAAAATAAATATTGGAACGAAACTTTGTACGAAAGCTTATGGAAAACCTGGTTTTCGTGGAATTTCCACGTTTGTTTTTTAAATAACATCTCGGATGTGTTAAACAACGAGAACAATTCCGCATGAGATACAGAGTAATTAACCTTGGTTATGTAAAAGTAATGAACTTTTCGATTGGTTACACGATAGCCTTAGAAATCTAGCTTTGAGTTTTACTTCTAAATTTAATTTAAAGATAGGTTTAATAACATCTTCGACAAGTTCGAAAATGAAAACAATATCCACATGAGTTACATAGTTATTGCCCTTGCTTATGTAAAATCTGGTTCAGATTGCTAAACAAATATTAGTTATTACTAAAGAGTATGTTAAATGATCAATATATGTGATTGTCCCCTCGCCATATCCACGTCAAACTTCATACACAGATACATCTAGAAGAGAAATATTTAAATTAAAATTAGGTCACCGGGAACGACCTTGACCTCCTTTAAGGTTAATGCCAGCAGCACGATTGTAGACAATGCACATAGAGTTACCATTTTCCGTTTCCTTAGTCCGTCAATCATATCTTTAACAATATGTTTGATTAGCTCATTTTATAGGTCATCAACCGACAAAAGCCTCTCTAAACTTTATACACAGGTACATCTAGATGAATAATATACATGTATACCAACAGGAGGTCACCACGAATGACCTGACCAAAGTGTTTCAGTTCATTGATTTTGGCTAGCGTTTTTGTATGCTTTGTTTCTTAAACGTCAATATACCTCGACTCATCGACCTTATGTACAGACACATATGAAAGAGTACCATACGCTCTTATCACACAGATACATATGGAAAAGTAGCATACACTCTTATCACACAGATCATAAGGAAGAGAAGTATACACTCTCACCACACGATACATTTGTAAGAGTAATATACAGTACAACATCACCACACAGATACATATGGAAAAGTAGTATACGCTCGTATCCCACAAATACATATGGAAGAGTATTATACATTCTCACCACACAGATACATATGGAAGAGTAATATACAGTACAACATCACCACCACAGATACATATGGAAAAGTAGTACACGCTCGTATCCCTTAAATACATATGGAAGAGTATTATACACTCTCACCACACAGATACAGGCGGAAGAGTTCTATAGAGAACACCATCACCACACAGATACATATGGACAAGTAGTATACGCTCGTATCACACAAATACAGAAGAAAGAGCATTATACACTCTCACCACACATATACATATGGAAGAGTACTATACACTATTATCACACAGATACATATGGACAGTAGTATACGCTCGTATCACACAAATACAGAAGAAAGAGCATTATACACTCTTATCACACAGATACATATGGAAGAGTACTATACACCATCACCACACAGATACATATGGAAGAGTAAAATACCCTCTTATCCACACGATACATATTGAAAGAGTAATATACACTATTATCACACAGATACATATGGAAAAGTATTATACACTCGTATCACACCACACAGGATACATATGGAAGTGTACTATATACAATCACCACACAGATACATATGGAAAAGTAATATACACCATCACCACACCGATAAATATGGAAAAGTATTATACACTCTCACCACACAGATACATGTGGAAAAGTAGTATACGCTCGTATCACATAAATACATATGGAAGAGTATTATACACTGTCACCACATAAATACATATGGAAGAGTAATATACACTCACCACATAAATACATATGGAAGAGTAATATACACAATCACCACACAGATGCATAAGGAAGAGTATTATACACTCTCACCACACAGATACATATGGAAGAGTAATATACAGTACAGCATCACCACACAGAGACATATGGAAAAGTAGTATACGCTCGTATCACATAAATACATATGGAAGAGTATTATACACTCTCACCACATAAATACATATGGAAGAGTACTATACACTCACCTCACAGATACATACGGAAGAGTACTATACAAAACACCATCACCACACAGATACATATGAAAAGTGGTATACGCTCGTATCAAACAAATACATAAAGAAGAGTATTATAAACTCTCACCACACAGATACATATG
>JAWPHD010023979.1:0-20552 GCA_037043455.1 Cyrtodaria siliqua
ACGCATATATATTCAGTTTTACACATATATATTCCGTTCTTACACATATATATTAAGTTCTTACACATATATATTCATTTCTTACACATATATATTCAGTTCTTACACATATATAATCAGTTCTTACACATATATATTCCGTTCTTACGCATATATATTCTGTTCTTACGAATATATTCAGTTCTTACGCATATATATTCAGTTCTTACACATATATATTCAGTTCTTACACATATATATTCAGTTCTTACGCATATATATTCAGTTTTTACAGATATATATTCAGTTCTTACACATATATATTCAGTACTTACACATATATATTCAGTTCTTACACATATATATTCAGTTCTTACACATATATATTCCTTTTTTACGCATATATATTCAGTTCTTACACATATATATTCAGTTCTAACACATATATATTCAGTTCTTACACATATATTTTCAGTTCTTACTCATATATATTCCGTTCTTACGCATATATATTCCGTTCTTACACATATATATTCAGTACTTACACATATATATTCAGTTCTTACACATATATATTCAGTTCTTACACATATATATTCAGTTCTTACAAATATATATTCCGTTCTTACGCATATATATGCAGTTCTTACGCATATATTCAGTTCTTACGCATATATCCTCTGTTCTTACACATATATATTCAGTTCTTACACATATATATTCAGTTCTTACACATATATATTCAGTTCTTACACATATATACTCAGTTCTTACACATATATATTCAGTTCTTACAAATATATATTCCGTTCTTACGCATATATATTCAGTTCTTACGCATATATTCAGTTCTTACGCATATATATTCAGTTCTTACACATATATATTCAGTTCTTACGCATATATATTCAGTTCTTACACATATATATTCCATTCTTACGCATATATATTCCGTTCTTACACATATATATTCAGTTCTTACACATATATATTCCGTTCTTACGCATATATATTCAGTTCTTACACATATATATTCAGTTCTTACACATATATATTCAGTTCTTACACATATATATTCAGTTCTTACACACATATATTCAGTTCTTACACATATATATTCAGTTCTTACACATATATATTCAGTTCTTACGCATATATATTCAGTTCTTAAACATATATATTCCGTTCTTACGCATATATATTCAGTTGTTACACATATATATTCCGTTCTTACACATATATATTCAGTTCTTACACTTATATATTCAGTTCTTACACATATATATTCAGTTCTTACACATATATATTCAGTTCTTACGCATATATATTCAGTTCTTACCCATATATATTCCGTTCTTACGCATATATATTCCGTTCTTACGCATATATATTCCGTTTTTACGCATATATTCAGGTCTTACGCATATATTCAGTTCTTACGCATATATACTCCGTTCTTACACGTATATATTCAGTTCTTACACATATATATTCAGTTCTTACACATATATATTGAGTTCTTACACATATATATTCAGTTCTTACACATATATATTCAGTTCTTACACATATATATTCCGTTCTTACAAATATATATTCCGTTCTAACTCATATATATTCAGTTCTTACGCATATATTCAGTTCTTACGCATATATATTCAGTTCTTACACAGATATATTCAGTTCTTACACATATATTTTCAGTTCTTACACATATATATTCAGTTCTTACACATATAAATTCAGTTCTTACACATATATATTCAGTTCTTACACATATATTTTCAGTTCTTACTCATATATATTCCGTTCTTACGCATATATATTCCGTTCTTACACATATATAATCAGTTCTTACACATATATATTCAGTTCTTACACATATATATTCAGTTCTTACACATATATATTCAGTTCTTACCCATATATATTCCGTTCTAACGCATATATATTCCGTTCTTACGCATATATATTCCGTTTTTACGCATATATTCAGTTCTTACGCATATATTCAGTTCTTACGCATATATACTCCGTTCTTACACATATATATTCAGTTCTTACACATATATATTCAATTCTTACACATATATATTCAGTTCTTACACATATATATTCAGTTCTTACACATATATATTCAGTTCTTACACATATATATTCCGTTCTTACAAATATATATTCCGTTCTTACGCATATATATTCAGTTCTTACGCATATATTCAGTTCTTACGCATATATATTCAGTTCTTACACATATATATTCATTTCTTACGCATATATATTCAGTTCTTACACATATATATTCCATTCTTACGCATATATATTCCATTCTTACACATATATATTCAGTTCTTACACATATATATTCCGTTCTTACGCATATATATTCAGTTCGAACACATATATATTCAGTTCTTACACATATATATTCAGTTCTTACACATATATAATCAGTTCTTACACATTTATATTCAGTTCTTACACATATATTTTCAGTTCTTACACATATATATTCAGTTCTTACACATATATATTCAGTTCTTACACATATATATTCAGTTCTTACGCATATATATTCAGTTCTTACACATATATATTTCGTTCTTACACATATATATTCAGTTCTTACCCATATATAATCAGTTCTTACACATATATATTCAGTTCTTACAAATATATATTCCGTTCTTACGCATATATATTCAGTTCTTACGAATATATTCAGTTCTTACGCATATATATACAGTTCTTACAAATATATATTCAATTCTTACACATATACATTCAGTTCTTACGCATATATATTCAGTTTTTACACATATATATTCAGTTCTTACACATATATATTCAGTTCTTACACATATATATTCAGTTCTTACACATATATATTCCGTTCTTACGCATATATATTCAGTTCTTACACATATATATTCAGTTCTTACACATATATATTTGGTTCTTACACATATATTTTCAGTTCTTACTCATCTATATTCCGTTCTTACGCATATATATTCAGTTCTTACGCATATATTCAGTTCTTACGCATATATATTTAGTTCTTACACATATATATTCAGTTCTTACGCATATATATTCAGTTCTTACACATATATACTCCATTCTTACGCATATATATTCCGTTATTACACATATATATTCAGTTCTTGCACATATATATTCCGTTCTTACGCATATATATTCAGTTCTTACACATATATATCCAGTTCTTGCACATATATATTCAGTTCTTACACATATATATTTAGTTTTTACACATATATATTCAGTTCTTACACATATATATTCAGTTCTTACGCATATATATTCAGTTCTTAAACATAGATATTCCGTTCTTACGCATATATATTCAGTTCTTACACATATATATTCAGTTCTTACACATATATATTCAGTTCTTACACATATATATTCAGTTCTTACACTTATATATTCAGTTCTTACACATATATATTCAGTTCTTACACATATATATTCAGTTCCTACGCATATATATTCAGTTCTTACACATATATATTTCGTTCTTACACATATATATTCAGTTCTTACACATATATATTCAGTTCTTACGCATATATATTCCGTTCTTACGCATATATATTCAGTTCTTACACATATATATTCAGTTCTTACGCATATATATTCCGTTCTTACGCATATATATTCAGTTCTTACACATATATATTCAGTTCCTACGCATATATATTCAGTTCTTACACATATATATTTCGTTCTTACACATATATATTCAGTTCTTACACATATATATTCAGTTCTTACGCATATATATTCCGTTCTTACGCATATATATTCCGTTCTTACGCACATATATTCCGTTCTTACGCATATATATTCAGTTCTTACACATATATATTCAGTTCTTACACATATATATTCAGTTCTTATGCATATATATTCCGTTCTTACGCACATATATTCCGTTCTTACGCATATATATTCAGTTCTTACACATATATATTCAGTTCTTACACATATATATTCAGTTCTTACGCATATATATTCCGTTCTTACGCATATATATTCAGTTCTTACACATATATATTCAGTTCTTACACATATATTCAGTTCTTACGCATATATATTAGTTCTTACACATATATATTCAGTTCTTACACATATATATTCAGTTTTTACGCATATATATTCCGTTCTTACGCATATATATTCCGTTCTTACGCATATATATTTAGTTCTTAGGCATATATATTCCGTTCTTACGCATACATATTCAGTTCTTACACATATATATTCAGTTCTTACACATATATATTCAGTTCTTACACATATATATTCAGTTCTTACACATATAAATATTCAGTTCTTACGCATAGATATTCCGTTCTTACGCATATATATTCCGTTCTTACGCATATATATTCCATTCTTACGCATATATATTCAGTTCTTAGGCATATATATTCCGTTCTTACGCATATATATTCAGTTCTTACACATATATATTCAGTTCTTACACATATATATTCAGTTCTTACACATATATTTTCAGTTCTTACTCATATATATTCCGTTCTTACGCATATATATTCCGTTCTTACACATATATAATCAGTTCTTACACATATATATTCAGTTCTTACACAAATATATTCAGTTTTTACGCATATATATTCAGTTCTTACACATATATATTCAGTTCTTACCCATATATATTCCGTTCTAACGCATATATATTCCGTTCTTAAGCATATATATTCAGTTTTTACGCATATATTCAGTTCTTACGCATATATTCAGTTCTGACGCATATATACTCCGTTCTTATACATATATATTCAGTTCTAACACATATATATTCAGTTCTTACACATATATATTGAGTTCTTACACATATATTCAGTTCTTACACATATATATTTCGTTATTACACATATATATTCAGTTCTTACACATATATATTCAGTTCTTACACATATATATTCAGTTCTTACGCATATATTCAGTTTTTACGCATATATATTCAGTTCTTACAAATATATATTCAGTTCTTACGCATATATATTCAGTTCTTACACATATATATTCCATTCTTACGCATATATATTTCGTTCTTACACATATATTTTCAGTTCTTACTCATATATATTCCATTCTTACGCATATATATTCCGTTCTTACACATATATATTCAGTTCTTACACATATATATTCAGTTCTTACACATATATATTCAGTTCTTACACATATATATTCATTTCTTACCCATATATATTCCGTTCTTACGCATATATATTCCGTTCTTACGCATATATATTCCGTTTTTACGCATATATTCAGTTCTTACGCATATATTCAGTTCTTTCGCATATATACTCCGTTCTTACACATATATATTCAGTTCTTACACATATATATTCAGTTCTTACATATATATATTCAGTTCTTACACATATATATTCAGTTCTTACACATATATATTCAGTTCTTACACATATATATTCAGTTCTTACAAATATATATTCCGTTCTTACTCATATATATTCAGTTCTTACGCATATATTCAGTTCTTACGCATATATATTCAGTTCTTACACATATATATTCAGTTCTTACGCATATATATTCAGTTCTTACACATATATATTCCATTCTTACGCATATATATTCCGTTCTTACACATATATATTCAGTTCTTACACATATATATTCCGTTCTTACGCATATATATTCAGTTCGAACACATATATATTCAGTTCTTACACATATATATTCAGTTCTTACACATATATATTCAGTTCTTACACATATATATTCAGTTCTAACACATATATTTTCAGTTCTTACACATATATATTCAGTTCTTACACATATATATTCAGTTCTTACACATATATATTCAGTTCTTACGCATATATATTCAGTTCTTACACATAAATATTTCGTTCTTACACATATATATTGAGTTCTTACACATATATATTCAGTTCTTACGCATATATATTCCGTTCTTACGCATATATATTCCTTTCTTACGCATATATATTCAGTTTTACACATGTATATTCCGTTCTTACACATATATATTAAGTTCTTACACATATATATTCAGTTCTTACACATATATATACATTTTTTAACACATATATAATCAGTTCTTACACATATATGTTCAGTTCTTACACATATATATTCAGTTCTTACACATATATATTCAGTTCTTACACATATATATTCAGTTCTTACACATATATTGTCAGTTCTTACACATATATATTCAGTTCTTACATATATATATTCAGTTCTTACACATATATATTAAGTTCTTACGCATATATATTCAGTTCTTACACATATATATTTCGTTCTTACACATATATATTCAGTTCTTACACATATATATTCAGTTCTTACACATATATATTCAGTTCTTACGCATATATATTCCGTTCTTACGCATATATATTCCGTTCTTACGCATATATATTCAGTTTTACACATATATATTCCGTTCTTACACATATATATTAAGTTCTTACACATATATATTCAGTTCTTACACATATATATTCAGTTCTTACACATATATAATCAGTTCTTACACATATATATTCCGTTCTTACGCATATATATTCTGTTCTTACGAATATATTCAGTTCTTACGCTGTATATTCAGTTCTTACACATATATATTCAGTTCTTACACATATATATTCAGTTCTTACGCATATATATTCAGTTCTTACACATATATATTCAGTTCTTACGCATATATATTCAGTTCTTACACATATATATTTCGTTCTTACACATATATATTCAGTTCTTACACATATATATTCAGTTCTTACACATATATAATCAGTTCTTACACATATATATTCAGTTCTTACACATATATATTCAGTTCTTACACATATATATTCAGTTCTTACACATATATATTCAGTTCTTACACATATATTGTCAGTTCTTACACATATATATTCAGTTCTTACACATATATATTCAGTTCTTACACATATATATTAAGTTCTTACACATATATATTTCGTTCTTACACATATATATTCAGTTCTTACACATATATATTCAGTTCTTACACATATATATTCAGTTCTTACACATATATATTCAGTTCTTACGCATATATATTCCGTTCTTACGCATATATATTCCGTTCTTACGCATATATATTCAGTTTTACACATATATATTCCGTTCTTACACATATATATTAAGTTCTTACACATATATATTCAGTTCTTACACATATATATTCAGTTCTTACACATATATAATCAGTTCTTACACATATATATTCCGTTCTTACGCATATATATTCTGTTCTTACGAATATATTCAGTTCTTACGCATATATATTCAGTTCTTACACATATATATTCAGTTCTTACACATATATATTCAGTTCTTACGCATATATATTCAGTTTTTACAGATATATATTCAGTTCTTACACATATATATTCAGTACTTACACATATATATTCAGTTCTTACACATATATATTCAGTTCTTACACATATATATTCCTTTTTTACGCATATATATTCAGTTCTTACACATATATATTCAGTTCTAACACATATATATTCAGTTCTTACACATATATTTTCAGTTCTTACTCATATATATTCCGTTCTTACGCATATATATTCCGTTCTTACACATATATATTCAGTACTTACACATATATATTCAGTTCTTACACATATATATTCAGTTCTTACACATATATATTCAGTTCTTACAAATATATATTCCGTTCTTACGCATATATATGCAGTTCTTACGCATATATTCAGTTCTTACGCATATATCCTCCGTTCTTACACATATATATTCAGTTCTTACACATATATATTCAGTTATTACACATATATATTCAGTTCTTACACATATATACTCAGTTCTTACACATATATATTCAGTTCTTACAAATATATATTCCGTTCTTACGCATATATATTCAGTTCTTACGCATATATTCAGTTCTTACGCATATATATTCAGTTCTTACACATATATATTCAGTTCTTACGCATATATATTCAGTTCTTACACATATATATTCCATTCTTACGCATATATATTCCGTTCTTACACATATATATTCAGTTCTTACACATATATATTCCGTTCTTACGCATATATATTCAGTTCTTACACATATATATTCAGTTCTTACACATATATATTCAGTTCTTACACATATATATTCAGTTCTTACACACATATATTCAGTTCTTACACATATATATTCAGTTCTTACACATATATATTCAGTTCTTACGCATATATATTCAGTTCTTAAACATATATATTCCGTTCTTACGCATATATATTCAGTTGTTACACATATATATTCAGTTCTTACACATATATATTCAGTTCTTACACTTATATAGTCAGTTCTTACACATATATATTCAGTTCTTACACATATATATTCAGTTCTTACGCATATATATTCAGTTCTTACCCATATATATTCCGTTCTTACGCATATATATTCCGTTTTTACGCATATATTCAGTTCTTACGCATATATTCAGTTCTTACACATATATATTCAGTTCTTACACATATATATTGAGTTCTTACACATATATATTCAGTTCTTACACATATATATTCAGTTCTTACACATATATATTCCGTTCTTACAAATATGTATTCCGTTCTAACTCATATATATTCAGTTCTTACGCATATATTCAGTTCTTACGCATATATATTCAGTTCTTACACATATATTGTCAGTTCTTACACATATATATTCAGTTCTTACACATATATATTCAGTTCTTACACATATATATTAAGTTCTTACGCATATATATTCAGTTCTTACACATATATATTTCGTTCTTACACATATATATTCAGTTCTTACACATATATATTCAGTTCTTACACATATATATTCAGTTCTTACACATATATATTCAGTTCTTACGCATATATATTCAGTTCTTACGCATATATATTCCGTTCTTACGCATATATATTCAGTTTTACACATATATATTCCGTTCTTACACATATATATTAAGTTCTTACACATATATATTCAGTTCTTACACATATATATTCAGTTCTTACACATATATAATCAGTTCTTACACATATATATTCCGTTCTTACGCATATATATTCTGTTCTTACGAATATATTCAGTTCTTACGCATATATATTCAGTTCTTACACATATATATTCAGTTCTTACACATATATATTCAGTTCTTACGCATATATATTCAGTTCTTACACATATATACTCAGTTCTTACACATATATATTCAGTTCTTACAAATATATATTCCGTTCTTACGCATATATATTCAGTTCTTACGCATATATTCAGTTCTTACGCATATATATTCAGTTCTTACACATATATATTCAGTTCTTACGCATATATATTCAGTTCTTACACATATATATTCCATTCTTACGCATATATATTCCGTTCTTACACATATATATTCAGTTCTTACACATATATATTCCGTTCTTACGCATATATATTCAGTTCTTACACATATATATTCAGTTCTTACACATATATATTCAGTTCTTACACATATATATTCAGTTCTTACACACATATATTCAGTTCTTACACATATATATTCAGTTCTTACACATATATATTCAGTTCTTACGCATATATATTCAGTTCTTAAACATATATATTCCGTTCTTACGCATATATATTCAGTTGTTACACATATATATTCAGTTCTTACACATATATATTCAGTTCTTACACTTATATAGTCAGTTCTTACACATATATATTCAGTTCTTACACATATATATTCAGTTCTTACGCATATATATTCAGTTCTTACCCATATATATTCCGTTCTTACGCATATATATTCCGTTTTTACGCATATATTCAGTTCTTACGCATATATTCAGTTCTTACGCATATATACTCCGTTCTTACACATATATATTCAGTTCTTACACATATATATTCAGTTCTTACACATATATATTGAGTTCTTACACATATATATTCAGTTCTTACACATATATATTCAGTTCTTACACATATATATTCCGTTCTTACAAATATATATTCCGTTCTAACTCATATATATTCAGTTCTTACGCATATATTCAGTTCTTACGCATATATATTCAGTTCTTACACATATATTGTCAGTTCTTACACATATATATTCAGTTCTTACACATATATATTCAGTTCTTACACATATATATTAAGTTCTTACGCATATATATTCAGTTCTTACACATATATATTTCGTTCTTACACATATATATTCAGTTCTTACACATATATATTCAGTTCTTACACATATATATTCAGTTCTTACACATATATATTCAGTTCTTACGCATATATATTCAGTTCTTACGCATATATATTCCGTTCTTACGCATATATATTCAGTTTTACACATATATATTCCGTTCTTACACATATATATTAAGTTCTTACACATATATATTCAGTTCTTACACATATATATTCAGTTCTTACACATATATAATCAGTTCTTACACATATATATTCCGTTCTTACGCATATATATTCTGTTCTTACGAATATATTCAGTTCTTACGCATATATATTCAGTTCTTACACATATATATTCAGTTCTTACACATATATATTCAGTTCTTACGCATATATATTCAGTTCTTACACATATATATTCAGTTCTTACACATATATATTCAGTACTTACACATATATATTCAGTTCTTACACATATATATTCAGGTCTTACACATATATATTCCTTTTTTACGCATATATATTCAGTTCTTACACATATATATTCAGTTCTAACACATATATATTCAGTTCTTACACATATATTTTCAGTTCTTACTCATATATATTCCGTTCTTACGCATATATATTTCGTTCTTACACATATATATTCAGTACTTACACATATATATTCAGTTCTTACACATATATATTCAGTTCTTACACATATATATTCAGTTCTTACAAATATATATTCCGTTCTTACGCATATATATGCAGTTCTTACGCATATATTCAGTTCTTACGCATATATCCTCCGTTCTTACACATATATATTCAGTCTTACACATATATATTCAGTTCTTACACATATATATTCAGTTCTTACACATATATACTCAGTTCTTACACATATATATTCAGTTCTTACAAATATATATTCCGTTCTTGCGCATATATATTCAGTTCTTACGCATATATTCAGTTCTTACGCATATATATTCAGTTCTTACACATATATATTCAGTTCTTACGCATATATATTCAGTTCTTACACATATATATTCCATTCTTACGCATATATATTCCGTTCTTACACATATATATTCAGTTCTTACACATATATATTCCGTTCTTACGCATATATATTCAGTTCTTACACATATATATTCAGTTCTTACACATATATATTCAGTTCTTACACATATATATTCAGTTCTTACACACATATATTCAGTTCTTACACATATATATTCAGTTCTTACACATATATATTCAGTTCTTACGCATATATATTCAGTTCTTAAACATATATATTCCGTTCTTACGCATATATATTCAGTTGTTACACATATATATTCAGTTCTTACACATATATATTCAGTTCTTACACTTATATATTCAGTTCTTACACATATATATTCAGTTCTTACACATATATATTCAGTTCTTACGCATATATATTCAGTTCTTACCCATATATATTCCGTTCTTACGCATATATATTCCGTTCTTACACATATATATTCAGTTCTTACACATATATATTCAGTTCTTACACATATATATTCAGTTCTTACACACATATATTCAGTTCTTACACATATATATTCAGTTCTTACACATATATATTCAGTTCTTACGCATATATATTCAGTTCTTAAACATATATATTCCGTTCTTACGCATATATATTCAGTTGTTACACATATATATTCCGTTCTTACACATATATATTCAGTTCTTACACTTATATATTCAGTTCTTACACATATATATTCAGTTCTTACACATATATATTCAGTTCTTACGCATATATATTCAGTTCTTACCCATAACTATTCCGTTCTTACGCATATATATTCCGTTCTTACGCATATATATTCCGTTTTTAAGCATATATTCAGTTCTTACGCATATATTCAGTTCTTACGCATATATACTCCGTTCTTACACATATATATTCAGTTCTTACACATATATATTCAGTTCTTACACATATATATTGAGTTCTTACACATATATATTCAGTTCTTACACATATATATTCAGTTCTTACACATATATATTCCGTTCTTACAAATATATATTCCGTTCTAACTCATATATATTCAGTTCTTACTCATATATTCAGTTCTTACGCATATATATTCAGTTCTTACACATATATTGTCAGTTCTTACACATATATATTCAGTTCTTACACATATATATTCAGTTCTTACACATATATATTAAGTTCTTACGCATATATATTCAGTTCTTACACATATATATTTCGTTCTTACACATATATATTCAGTTCTTACACATATATATTCAGTTCTTACACATATATATTCAGTTCTTACACATATATATTCAGTTCTTACGCATATATATTCAGTTCTTACGCATATATATTCAGTTGTTACACATATATATTCAGTTCTTACACATATATATTCAGTTCTTACACTTATATATTCAGTTCTTACACATATATATTCAGTTCTTACACATATATATTCAGTTCTTACGCATATATATTCAGTTCTTACCCATATATATTCCGTTCTTACGCATATATATTCCGTTCTTACGCATATATATTCCGTTTTTACGCATATATTCAGTTCTTACGCATATATTCAGTTCTTACGCATATATACTCCGTTCTTACACATATATATTCAGTTCTTACACATATATATTCAGTTCTTACACATATATATTGAGTTCTTACACATATATATTGAGTTCTTACACATATATATTCAGTTCTTACACATATATATTCCGTTCTTACACATATATATTCAGTTCTTACACATATATATTCAGTTCTTACACATATATATTCAGTTCTTACACATATATATTCAGTTCTACGCATATATATTCCGTTCTTACGCATATATATTCCGTTCTTACGCATATATCTTCAGTTTTACACATATATATTTTCTTCTTACACATATATATTAAGTTCTTACACATATATATTCAGTTTTCTTTCGCATATATATTCAGTTCTTACACATATATATTCAGTTCTTACACATATATATTCAGTACTTACACATATATATTCAGTTCTTACACATATATATTCAGTTCTTACACATATATATTCCTTTTTTACGCATATATATTCAGTTCTTACACATATATATTCAGTTCTAACACATATATATTCAGTTCTTACACATATATTTTCAGTTCTTACTCATATATATTCCGTTCTTACGCATATATATTCCGTTCTTACACATATATATTCAGTACTTACACATATATATTCAGTTCTTACACATATATATTCAGTTCTTACACATATATATTCAGTTCTTACAAATATATATTCCGTTCTTACGCATATATATGCAGTTCTTACGCATATATTCAGTTCTTACGCATATATCCTCCGTTCTTACACATATATATTCAGTTCTTACACATATATATTCAGTTCTTACACATATATACTCAGTTCTTACACATATATACTCAGTTCTTACACATATATATTCAGTTCTTACAAATATATATTCCGTTCTTACGCATATATATTCAGTTCTTACGCATATATTCAGTTCTTACGCATATATATTCCGTTCTTACGCATATATATTCAGTTCTTACACATATATATTCAGTTCTTACACATATATATTCAGTTCTTACACATATATATTCAGTTCTTACACACATATATTCAGTTCTTACACATATATATTCAGTTCTTACACATATATATTCAGTTCTTACGCATATATATTCAGTTCTTAAACATATATATTCCGTTCTTACGCATATATATTCAGTTGTTACACATATATATTCAGTTCTTACACATATATATTCAGTTCTACACTTATATATTCAGTTCTTACACATATATATTCAGTTCTTACACATATATATTCAGTTCTTACGCATATATATTCAGTTCTTACCAATATATATTCCGTTCTTACGCATATATATTCCGTTCTTACGCATATATATTCCGTTTTTACGCATATATTCAGTTCTTACGCATATATTCAGTTCTTACGCATATATACTCCGTTCTTACACATATATATTCAGTTCTTACACATATATATTCAGTTCTTACACATATATATTGAGTTCTTACACATATATATTCAGTTCTTACACATATATATTCAGTTCTTACACATATATATTCCGTTCTTACAAATATATATTCCGTTCTAACTCATATATATTCAGTTCTTACGCATATATTCAGTTCTTACGCATATATATTCAGTGCTTACACATATATATTCATTTCTTACGCATATATATTCAGTTCTTACACATATATATTCCATTCTTATGCATATATATTCCATTCTTACACATATATATTCCGTTCTTACGCATATATATTCAGTTCGAACACATATATATTCAGTTCTTACAAATATATATTCAGTTCTTACACATATATATTCAGTTCTTACACATATATATTCAGTTCTTACACATATATTTTCAGTTCTTACACGTATATATTCAGTTCTTACACATATATATTCAGTTCTTACACATATATATTCAGTTCTTACGCATATATATTCAGTTCTTACACATATATATTTCGTTCTTACACATATATATTCAGTTCTTACACATATATATTCAGTTCTTACTCATATATATTCAGTTTTTACACATATATATTCAGTTCTTACGCATATAAATTCCGTTCTTACGCATATATATTCCGTTCTTACGCATATATATTCAGTTTTACACATATATATTTCGTTCTTACACATATATATTCAGTTCTTACACATATATATTCAGTTCTTACACATATATATTCAGTTCTTACACATATATAATCAGTTCTTACACATATATATTCAGTTCTTACACATATATATTCAGTTCTTACACATATATATTCAGTCCTTACACATAAATGTTCAGTTCTTACACATATATATTCAGTTCTTACACATATATATTCAGTTCTTACACATATATATTCAGTTCTTACGCATATATATTCAGTTCTGACACATATATATTTCGTTCTTACACACATATATTCAGTTCTTACACATATATATTCAGTTCTTACACATATATATTCAGTTCTTACACATATATATTCAGTTCTTACGCATATATATTCCGTTCTTACGCATATATATTCCGTTCTTACGCATATATATTCAGTTTTACACATATATATTCAGTTCTTACACATATATATTCAGTTCTTACACATATATATTCCGTTTTTACGCATATATATTCAGTTCTTACACATATATATTCAGTTCTAACACATATATATTCAGTTCTTACACATATATTTTCAGTTCTTACTCATATATATTCCGTTCTTACGCATATATATTCCGTTCTTACACATATATATTCAGTACTTACACATATATATTCAGTTCTTACACATATATATTCAGTTCTTACACATATATATTCAGTTCTTACAAATATATATTCCGTTCTTACGCATATATATTCAGTTCTTACGCATATATTCAGTTCTTACGCATATATATTAAGTTCTTACACATATATATTCAGTTCTTACATATATATATTCAGTTCTTACACATATATAATCAGTTCTTACACATATATATTCAGTTCTTACACATATATATTCAGTTCTTACACATATATATTCAGTTCTTACACATATATATTCAGTTCTTACACATATATATTCAGTTCTTACACATATATATTCAGTTCTTACACATATATATTCACTTCTTACAAATATATATACCGTTCTTACGCATATATATTCATTTATTACGCACATATTCAGTTCTTACGCATATATATTCAGTTCTTACACATATATATTCAGTTCTTACAAATATATATTACGTTCTAACGCATATATATTCCGTTCTTACGCATATATATTCAGTTCTTACGCATATATATTCAGTTCTTACACATATATATTCAGTTCTTACACATATATATATTCAGTTCTTACACATATATATTCAGTTCTTACACATGTATATTCAGTTCTTACACATATATATTCCGTTCTTACGCATATATATTCAGTTCTTACACATATATATATTCAGTTCTTACACATATATATTCAGTTCTTACACATATATATTCCGTTCTTACGCATATATATTCCGTTCTTACGCATATATATTCCGTTCTTACGCATATATATTCCGTTCTTACGCATATATATTCAGTTCTTACACATGTATATTCAGTTCTTACACATATATATTCAGTTCTTACACATATATATTCAGCTCTTACCAATATATATTCAGTTCTTACACATATATATTCAGTTTTTACGCATATATATACAGTTCTTACGCATATATATTCAGTTCTTACTCATATATTCAGTTCTTACGCATATATATTCAGTTCTTACGCATATATATTCAGTTCTTACGCATATTTATTCAGTTCACACGCATATATATTCCGTTCTTACGCATATATATTCCGTTCTTACGCATATATATTCAGTTCTTACGCATTTATATTCAGTTCTTACGCATATATATTCAGTTCTTACACATATATATTCAGTTCTTACACATATATATTCCATTATTACGCATATATATTCCGTTCTTACATATATATATTTAGTTCGTACGCATATATTCAGTTCTTACGCATATATATTCAGTTCTTACACATATATATTCAGTTCTTACGCATATATATTCAGTTCTTACACATATATATTCAGTTCTTACACATATATATTCAGTTCTTATACATATATTTTCAGTTCTTACACATATATATTCAGTTCTTACACATATATATTCCGTTCTTACGCATATATATTCAGTTCTTACGCATATATTCAGTTCTTACGCATATATATTCAGTTTTTACACATATATATTCAGTTCTTACAAATATATATTCCGTTCTTACGCATATATATTCAGTTCTTACACATATTTATTCAGTTCTTAAGCATATATATTCCGTTCTTACACATATATATTCCATTATTACGCATATATATTCCGTTCTTACATATATATATTCAGTTCGTACGCATATATTCAGTTCTTACGCATATATATTCAGTTCTTACACATATATATTCAGTTCTTACGCATATATATTCAGTTCTTACTCATATATATTCAGTTCTTACACATATATATTCAGTTCTTACACATATATATTCAGTTCTTATACATATATTTTCAGTTCTTACACATATATATTCAGTTCTTACACATATATATTCCGTTCTTACGCATATATATTCAGTTCTTACGCATATATTCAGTTCTTACGCATATATATTCAGTTCTTACGCATATATTCAGTTCTTACGCATATATATTCAGTTCTTACACATATATATTCAGTTCTAACGCATATATATTTAGTACTGACACATATATATTCAGTTCTTACACATATATATTCAGTTCTTACGCATATATATTCCGTTCTTACGCATATATATTCCGATCTTACGCATATATATTTAGTTCTTACACATATATATTCAGTTCTTACACATATATATTCAGTTCTTACACATATATATTCAGTTCTTACAAATATATATTCAATTCTTACGCATATATATTCAGTTCTTACGCATATATTCAGTTCTTACGCATATATATTCAGTTCTTACACATATGTATTCAGTTCTTAAGCATATATATTCAGTTCTTACACATATATATTTCGTTCTTACGCATATATATTCCGTTCTTACGCATATATATTCAGTTTCTTACGCATTTATATACAGTTCTTACGCATATATATTCAGTTCTTACTCATATATTCAGTTCTTACGCATATATATTCAGTTCTTACGCATATATATTCAGTTCTTACGCATATTTATTCAGTTCACACGCATATATATTCCGTTCTTACGCATATATATTCCGTTCTTACGCATATATATTCAGTTCTTACGCATTTATATTCAGTTCTTACGCATATATATTCAGTTCTTACACATATATATTCAGTTCTTACACATATATATTCCATTATTACGCATATATATTCCGTTCTTACATATATATATTTAGTTCGTACGCATATATTCAGTTCTTACGCATATATATTCAGTTCTTACACATATATATTCAGTTCTTACACATATATATTCCGTTCTTACGCATATATATTCAGTTCTTACGCATATATTCAGTTCTTACGCATATATTCAGTTTTTACACATATATATTCAGTTCTTACAAATATATATTCCGTTCTTACGCATATATATTCAGTTCTTACACATATTTATTCAGTTCTTAAGCATATATATTCCGTTCTTACACATATATATTCCATTATTACGCATATATACTCCGTTCTTACATATATATATTCAGTTCGTACGCATATATTCAGTTCTTACGCATATATATTCAGTTCTTACACATATATATTCAGTTCTTACGCATATATATTCCGTTCTTACTCATATATATTCAGTTCTTACACATATATATTCAGTTCTTACTCATATATATTCAGTTCTTACGCATATATATTCCGTTCTTACTCATATATATTCAGTTCTTACACATATATATTCAGTTCTTACACATATATATTCAGTTCTTACACATATATATTCCGTTCTTACGCATATATATTCAGTTCTTACGCATATATTCAGTTCTTACGCATATATATTCAGTTCTTACGCATATATTCAGTTCTTACGCATATATATTCAGTTCTTACACATATATATTCAGTTCTAACGCATATATATTTAGTACTTACACATATATATTCAGTTCTTACACATATATATTCAGTTCTTACGCATATATATTCCGTTCTTACGCATATATATTCCGATCTTACGCATATATATTTAGTTTTTACACATATATATTCAGTTCTTACACATATATATTCAGTTTCTTACACATATATATTCAGTTCTTACAAATATATATTCAATTCTTACGCATATATATTCAGTTCTTACGCATATATTCAGTTCTTACGCATATATATTCAGTTCTTACACATATATATTCAGTTCTTAAGCATATATATTCAGTTCTTACACATATATATTTCGTTCTTACGCATATATATTCCGTTCTTACGCATATATATTCAGTTCTTACACATATATATTCAGTTCTTACACATATATATTCAGTTCTTACACATATATACTCAGTTCTTACACATATATATTCAGTTCTTACAAATATATATTCCGTTCTTACGCATATATATTCATTTCTTACGCACATATTCAGTTCTTACGCATATATATTCAGTTCTTACGCATATATATTCCGTTCTTACGCATATATATTCCGTTCTTACGCATATATATTCCGTTCTTACGCATATATATTCAGTTCTTATACATATATTTTCAGTTCTTACACATATATTTTCAGTTCTTACACATATATATTCCGTTCTTAAGCATATATATTCAGTTCTTACGCATATATTCAGTTCTTACGCATATATATTCAGTTTTTACACATATATATTCAGTTCTTACAAATATATATTCCGTTCTTACGCATATATATTCAGTTCCTACACATATTTATTCAGTTCTTACGCATATATATTACGTTCTTACACATATATATTCCATTATTACGCATATATATTCCGTTCTTACATATATATATTCAGTTCGTACTCATATATTCAGTTCTTACGCATATATATTCAGTTCTTACACATATATATTCAGTTCTTACGCATATATATTCAGTTCTTACTCATATATATTCAGTTCTTACACATATATATTCAGTTCTTACACATATATATTCAGTTCTTATACATATATTTTTAGTTCTTACACATATATATTCAGTTCTTACACATATATATTCCGTTCTTACGCATATATATTCAGTTCTTACGCATATATTCATTTCTTACGCATATATATTCAGTTCTTACGCATATATTCAGTTCTTACGCATATATATTCAGTTCTTACACATATATATTCAGTTCTAACGCATATATATTTAGTACTTACACATATATATTCAGTTCTTACACATATATATTCAGTTCTTACGCATATATATTCCGTTCTTACGCATATATATTCCGATCTTACGCATATATATTTAGTTCTTACACATATATATTCAGTTCTTACACATATATATTCAGTTCTTACACATATATATTCAGTTCTTACAAATATATATTCAATTCTTACGCATATATATGTTCAGTTCTTAAGCATATATTCAGTTCTTACGCATATATATTCAGTTCTTACACATATATATTCAGTTCTTAA
>JAWPHD010023980.1:0-20552 GCA_037043455.1 Cyrtodaria siliqua
GGACATAATATAGTGAAATTCGTCGCCTATATCGTTTTGGCAGTATGTGTACACAGTCGTTGAGATATGTCAGAGTAAGAATTTGCCAACCTCCCTGTTTCAAGTTGGCGGTTCTAAACTTAAAAAATGTTAATGCCAAATTTCTTGGTAAGTGTTTTATATAAAATTCAAGTCGGGTATTGTCTTTGAACAGGTTATAGTTTTCTCCTTTTGATGATTGTGTAATACTAGCTAACCAGTTCTGTGTAAAATGGTTAGTCAGCTGCCAACTGAGCATTATTGACCATTATTATTAAGTATTACGTTAACACACTAAAAAATAATTATCTTTTTATTACATGCTGTTTGTGTGGATGTGTGTGGGGCGGAGTGGGGATGGTATAGAGAACGAAGATTTTACACCGAATCGTTTGAATAAGTGATACTTGACACAACTGGTAATTTTTTTGTTTGTACTAAATATGCATGAATGGTGATTTATCAAACGTAACGCACAAAAGATCAAACACACGAACCACCTAACTGAATGAATACGCATACAATGGAGATAATTATAAATCAAAATGATAAATCTTAGAATTATCATATATGGATTTGGACCACCATTATTTTCACATAGACCGTAATGTTAGCTCTACACAGAATAACACTTACCCTAATGCTCCGTGACACTTCAAATATCCATTAAAATGTATATACGTGACGACAAAACACAAAAATAGCAAAACAACAATGACCATAACTGCTCTATGCACCAGCATTTGGCTCAAAATGAAAGTAGATGACCTTTTTTGACAACAACAGCCGAACCACACCTCATTTTGTTTAAAATCTTACCTCATATAAAGTAGTACCACTCAGCACTCTGATGACTGATTCCTTTGCTTTTTGCACCCATATCTTAGGAAATCTATCCTCAAAACAAAAACAGTAAATATACGTAATTCTTTTATGTACTAAATCAATTACACAGTCCCAAATAACACCACTGATGGTACTACTTTCGAGTACGACCATTTTCAACTTCTGACCTCTCTGGTTACCGGTCCAAGTCCTATATGCCCTAGATTTGGTTTTAAAACAATTTATAATTACATGTGAGTATCAACTTACATGTCAACTTGAAAAATCCAGAATACCATCGCCATTCATCGAAGACTGGGGAAGATATTGGTGTTCGAGTCTAGGCACCTTCATTGCGACAACCTGTATGAACAAACTACCCGCAGTGGTGACAAGGGGTATACTGAAAATATCATAAAAAAATAATAAGTAATAATTTGGAGCCAAACTGATTTCTTATAGTCAGTAATAGTATTGGTGCTAAACATAAATACACATTTACACATTGCGATATGCAATTTCTATCTGAACAGCATGTTATTTGTAGACGCAGGCCCTCGTGGGTTTATTTTATATCATTTTTGAAATTTCAATTATTATATTTTGAAAAATAAAAATCTCTGATGACTGATTCTTTTGCTTTTTGCACCCATATCTTAGGAAATCTATCCTCAAAACAAAAACAGTAAATATACGTACCTCTGTTATGTACTAAATCAATTACACAGTCCCAAATAACACCACTGATGGTACTACTTTCGAGTACGACCATTTTCAACTTTTGACCTCTCTGGTTACCGGTCCAAGTCCTATATCTGTGGAAACGCCAGGAACGAATTATTCAGCTTTTTTGATCATTTTGATACTCCGCGACAGAATTTGTTTTTTAGTGTTGCCGGACTAAATCACAAAACGCCGCCATTTTTGTCTCGCCTTTTCGAAGAAAAAAAGAGACAGGTGTTGCTTTTCCGGCGGCGGCGGCGGCGGCAACATTCAAGTTTTGCGTTTAGGTCATTTTCTCACAAATTGTATGAACTATACCTTTCAAACTTTGCTTATAATTGTATCTTGGGTGGTACATCTCAACGTGACAAAGCAAATGTGGAAGTGACCTTGACCCTCCAAGCAAAGGGCAGATAACTTAATATGTTTTACGTTCAACTTTTGCGTTTAGGTCACTTTTTCACAAACTGTATGCAATATACCTTTCGAACTTTGCTTGTAATTGTATCTTAGGTGATACATCGCAACGTGACAAAGCAAATGTGGAAGTGACCTTGACCCTCCAAGCAAACGGCAAGATAACCTTATAATTTTTACCTTCAACTTTGGTGTTTAGGTCACTTTTTCACAAACAGTATGCACTAAGACCTTTCAAACTTTGCTCACACTTTGCTTATAGTTGTATCTTGGGTGGTTCATTGCAACGTGACAAAGCAAATGTGGATGTGACCTTCACCATCCAAGCAAAGGGCAGATAACTTTAATTGTTACATATACATCACTTTCTCATGAACTATAATTTATAGCTTAATCTTTGGAAGAAAACATATTCTATTTTGACATAGTTGTGTCTTGGGTAGTGCATGTTTTTGGATGCATGGATTTCGTCTATGACCTTTACCTACTTTTTGGAGCTGATGGTTTTTAGCTCTACTGGCAAAGGGCCTTCATTTTTCATCCGATCTTTACCAAACTTTAACAGATTGTTAATATCAATGAAAGCTCGCACAAGTTCGAAACCAGCCAGATCAGACCAGTAACAGCGGAGTTCTGGCCCTTGATTTAGTTAAAAATGCTATATTGTTCCCTAATACGGTAGGGCTTTCATTTTTCATCTGATCCAAACTTTACCAGATGTTTTGCCTTTTTTTTTAATATAAGTATTTTTTTTTTGTTTAATTTTTTTTTTAATATCCGTATTTTTATTTTTTATTTTTTTTTGTTTTAATTATTTGTTTGATTAATCTTTTATCTTTTTTTAATTTTTTAATTTTTTTTATATTTGATTGATTGATTTATTGATTGATTGTTTTAATTACTTTTATTATTATTATTATTATTTTTTAAATATCTTTTTTATTTTCTTTTAATTTTTTTTTAATGCCTTTTTAAAAGTTTTTTGGTGTTAACGCCGTGTTAGCTAGCTGAGGAAGCATTGCTATGATTTCTAGTTGTGTCTTTTCATAACTTTCACATGGCATCATCAAAATAATTTGACCAATAAGTGATCAATAAAATAAAAGACATCTACATTCTGGTAGGTGTTTATCGTTGGTGCTCAACTGACTTTAGCCCTTTGTAAAACTAGTTTGTAGCGATAATTATATTAAAAGCTTTATTTTTTCTTTACATTTATGTATCTTTTTTAAATCATGGTCTAATATTTTCATTTTTCATATAGAGATTGAGGATAAAGTCCGAGTCAGCCCCTTTATTTTCACCTACTGAATATCTCAACCTACCGGAAGTTGACCGGATGTGAAAGTTATGCATTGCGTTCCTTTCCGGTTCGTTGATTTTGGATGGAGTTACGGCCCCTTGACATTTTTACTTTGAAACTATTCCTCCTAAAAGCCTTGTTGGATTTCGACGAAACCTGGCAGGAAGCCATCGGTAAGGTGTCTAGTTGTGCATATCGCGCTTTTGTTCCAGTTCGCTGATTTATGGCGGAGTTATGGCACTTTGACATTTTTACTTTAAATTTCTTGTCGGAGCTCCTCCTCCTAAACGGCTTAAACGGCTTGTTGGATTTCTACAAAATTTGGCAGGAAGCCTCAGTACGATGTCTAGTTGCGCAAAGCGCGGTATATATCAATGAAATCTTGGACAAGTTCGAAACCAGCTAATCTTGTTATGGCCCTTGATTTGTTGAAAAGTGCTATATTGTGTTTTCCTTTGGTAAATCTGTAGTTACATCATTTTTTATTTGATCTTTACCATATTTGTTTAGAATATTAATATAACACCCCACTCACCCCACAACCCCCCCCCCCCCCCCCCCTTTGGTAAATCTGTAGTTACATCATTTTTTATTTGATCTTTACCATATTTGTTTAGAATATTAATATAACACCCCAATCACCCCCCCCTCCCCACCCCACCCCCACACACACACACACCCGCCAACCCATTTTTATGAAATTTCATTCATAGAAGAAGTGGGACAAATTAAAAAATACCCATGCCACACTAGACACCGCAGACTTTTTGCCCATGATTACCAGGTGAGCGATCTAAGTCCATCATATCCCTGTTGTTTTTCCAATGTTTTAAATTTTTTATGTCGACAACCCTTGATATAAGAGCCGTTTTAGCCAGTAGAGCATCCACAGGCCCTCTTGGGCCTCTTGTTTTTAATAGAATGGCATTTTGTTTTTAAACAAATGCACTTAAATGTCATCTCAGCAAACGGCAAACTACATTGTTTTTAGTTACTAAAATGTTTACAAACTTTCATTTAAATATCATTGACCTTTTTATTTTTAAGTCCAGCCCCCGTTAGGCGAGACATGTGAATCCACAGATTTCTTGTCTTTTTGTAAAAACGTCGATTCAGACCGCAGTTATCGATTTTACGCGTACCAAGTTAACAGGAGTGAACGTTTTTGTAAAGTGTCAGTTTGAATTACGTCATCAATACGTAGAATGTCATTACACGTTCGTAAACGTTGAACCAAAGGCAAAGGGATCTGATGCAGAGATAAACACTTGGAAATATAGATCTACTTTACACAGGTGTAGTAATGAAGGAAACAGTTGACTGTCTTAGAACTGAGCAGACAAATAACACGTGAGTTCAGTTGTGTGTGCATGTGTAACTCTTTTTTATGCTCCCGGCATTCGAGAATGCCGAAAGGGACATTAAGTGTTACCCCTGTCTGTCCGTTCGTCCGTCCCTTCCGTCCGTCCCATCCCATCCGAATTAGTTTCCGCTCAATAACTTTTGAAAGAGTCCATGTTTGTAATTAATATTTGGTGTGTAGGTGTGTAATTATAAAATACAGGTCAAGTTCGATTTCGGTCAACGTTGCTCATTTTATACAGGAGTTGTGGCCCCTTTTCGACTTAATTTTCTGCAACAAATTGGTTTCCACTCAATACCTTTTGAAAGAGTCCATGTTTGTAATAAATATTTGGTGTGTAGCTGTGTAATTATAAAATACAGGTCAAGTTCGATTTCGGTCAACGTTGCTAATTTTATGCAGGAGTTGTGGCCCCTTAACGACTTAATTTTTTGCAACAAATTGGTTTCCGCTCAATAACTTTTGAAACGATCCATGTTTTGAATTCATATTTGGTGTGTCATTTTGTAATTATAAAATACAGGTCAAGTTCGATTACGGTCAACGTTGCTCATCTTATACGGGAGTTGTGGCCCCTTTTCGACTTAATTTTCTGCAACCAATTGGTTTCCGCTCAATAACTTTTGAAAGGGTCCATGTTTGTAATTAATATTTGGTGTGAAGCTGTGTAATTATAAAATACAGGTCAAGTTTGATTTCGGTCAACGTTGCTCATTTTATGCAGGAGTTGTTGCCCCTTTTCGAATTAATTTTCTGCAACAAATTAGTTTCCACTCAATAACTTTTGAAAGGGTCCATGTTTATAATTAATTTTGGTATGTAGCTGTGTAATTATAAAATACAGGCCAAATTCGATTTAGGTCAACATCGGTCAATTTCTGAAGGAGTTATGGCCCCTTTTCCGCTCAAGAACTTTTGAAACGGTCCATGTTTTGAAGTCATTCTTTTTTGGCGAATTCATAGTTCTAGTAACTTATACCGGGGGCATCCGTGTCCTATGGATATATTTCTAGTTTTCGTTTTTTTCTGCATTGTTTTCAATTTGAAATTGGCTGAGCACATTGTTTTGAACAGTGTTGTCTGTTGGCAAACTATGTTTACAAACACTAAACAGTGAACAGAACTGTATCAACCGTGAGAGTTTACTTCATTGAATTATTCATAGAATTCCTCGCTCAGAATCATTCTTGTTTGTGTTTGACTATACCTGAAGGGGGCCTATGGTATGAATATAATGGCCAGTGTCAAACCCCACATTGATGTATTGGCATGGGACACAGCAATTTCTAAACCCCATCCGTGCCACCCCTCCTCTACATTTACCCACAGGCAGCTGGCGCATACCTCGAGTCGGGTTTATCATTCGGCAGCTCTGATCTGAAAGTGATAGAGTTCCCCCCTCAACACAGACCCACTCACTCACTTAAAAATGTGTTCTGTGAAATACTAAATACCACAGGAAATTGCATCGTTTGATTATTACCTTCTATTATTATAACTGTCTATTTTAATTTTAATACAGTACTGTGCTAAATACGGTTACAGTACACGTGGTTTTCAATTTTTGAAAAAAGACACTACATCCTAGTTCTGTTTGATGTGATAGACTGTGCTAAAGTGGGGCATATGTGTACCATGGAGATATTTTCTAATTAGACATAATAATTGAATATATATGATGATTATTAATTATTTAATTTCAACGAAATGTTCAGATCCAAATGAAAATTGACATTTCCGTTCATACATTGTTTCATTATTGTTTTTCATAGAGAGACTTGATGCCTGCATCTTACATATGCGACTTTTGGTTGGACGAGGTGCGGTTGAAGGTGCTCACAAAAACAACATGGATTTCATAGAGGTTTGTACCAACTGTTTGTACGCTGAAGTTATGTATATGGTGGGGTAGCGTTTCACATAAACGCCAAAAAAAACCATGAATAAATTATACTTTCAAGGTAAAGTTTCCAGGTGTTTTAAGTAGATTTTTCAATAATTAATAATTAATTATATATTGAATAAATCTAGTTAAAACACCTGGAAACTTTGCCTTGAAAAGTGGAACTGAGAGACGTAATATATTAAAAACATGAAAATGATCTTACACAAATAATCAGTATTAAAAACACACATTTGATAAAACTTTTCAGTAAATTTTATATTGAAATGATGAAGAAATGAAATTATACAGGTCTGTGTTTACTGTAACTCGACCAACTCCCTGAAAACACTGCCGACTCTTCTTTTTATTGGGAGTAGAATAATAATCACTTATAATACTTATCTCAACCTAAAATTAATACAATTAATACAATTTGTTTTAACATGTTTAAGCCTGCAGCCACTGAAGTTTTTCTTTATTTAATGTTCTCGTGGTCGAAATATAATTCATGGAGTAAAAAAAAAAGGATAACAAATATTTCATCTACTGGCACATTTTCTTAGACAATGTTCAGTACAATAAACACGGGTATTATTTTATTTGGCCTAACTGTTAGAGGTTCTATATAAAATATATATTTTGTATATTTAATATACATTTTAAAGGTGCAATACTAATTGTTTGTATTTTCTTTTTTTTTCAGACAAGTTGCTGCCATTTTCACAAATCGCACGGTTACGGTATACAACTGTAAGTGTTGCACAATCAGTTGAATGGATTATCTTGAACTACAGCTACATGACGAATGGCATGACGCTGTTCTTGTACTGAACACTAATTGAGGCTCAGGTTTTTCCCCAGGATCAGTGCATGCTGGTTTCCTCCCACATAAATACAACTTTTTTTTAGTGCCAATGAGAGTGATGTGAAAATAGTAGTTTTGCTTTTATCATACCCGATAAAAAAAAAATCCATTTGAGAAGTTGAATAAGTACATAGTTTTATTGAATTAAGTTATGGTACATAACCGAGCATATATACATGTCGATGTTGAGGTATTTTCAAAACCTGTTATACAACTTTAAAAAAGCATGGAATTGTAAATTGTTTTATATTAACATATTAATTATGGACCTTAAAGGGACACAGCTATTTTGATTTGTTGAAAAATTAACAACTCGCGGCATCCCGTTAGTTTTTCTGCATAACTTTCATTTTTGCAATCTGATTATCATTAATGTTAATTACTAGAATAGTGAAAAGCAAATTGCTATATATTACTAATCAGTTGATATAAATATTCAGGTTTTTTTTTCATTCGATATTCGGCCCCTTTCTCTAGCAAATCAGACTAACTTTTCCCCTCTTTGGCTGAGAAATTTCCCTAAATAAATGTTTCTCTTTTTTTTCCCCCCTTCTGTCATTCTAAACATTATTATATTTGGGATACATTCATAGAAGACAGTTTTCTAAAATGTACCTCTTTTGCCTATTTGCACACCCAAATCTTCAATTTATGCCCAATACACTGTTCCCCCTATATCTCGAAATCACATTATTTTACCCCTTTAACTCGAAAATCACGCTTTTTTCCCCTATTGGGGCCTGGGTCTCTTCCCCTTTTTCCGAAAAAAACGCGCTGATATTGCATTTATAATTGATTTAAACATTTGGTAGAATAATGAAGAAATCATTATTACTCAAAATGTTTTTTAATTATATGCAGGCGGGTTTAAAGTGAAACGGATACTGAATTAATACAGCAAGATGCTAAATGTAATGCTCGATACATACTTCAAGATTGCTGTGTGTCCCTTTAAAAGCAGATGATTGTACAGCTATATTATCATTATTTGTGTTAGGATTGTCAATACAGCAAGATATGGATGTTACTTAAATTGTGTTAATTACTGTGTAACCTTGAAAAAGGTGGGTGAATTCCACTGAAACGTTGGATTAAAGTGTAAAAAGGAAAACGAAGTGTTATCAATTGATCCATTATTTAATTTTGGATTTATAAACGTAATATAATATCATTGAACCAATTTAAAGTAAAACAATAAACAACTTTAATATTTTGGAACTTGTAAATGTTTTCATTTCACTCACTCATTACTCATGTAAGATCATCTATTACCTATGTTCATGAAACTTTACACACATCTTCATCTTACTCCAAGGCATATGTTACACGTGTTAAATAGCTCTGAATCAAGAAGTCGAATTTCATTTCGGCAGATTTATGCCCCTTTTACTTTAACCTGCAATCTAACCTTGCTCGCAACTTGAGCAAAGTATTGACCTATGATCATGAAACATGATTCAGTTCTCTCAAAAATATCAATTATTCACTGCCATTGACACTTCCAAATAACTCTGTATTTCATTTTGGCAGAGTTATGCCCCTTTTCATAAAAGTTTAACCGGCATCCTAACCTAGCTCATAACTTGGCAAACTATTGATTTGTGGTCATGAAAATAAATATTAATAAAATTCGTTAGTTGATCCAAATTACACTACGACTAAGCACCATTATGTTGTGTTTCAGTGGCATATTCAATGGGAATGCGCACTAAACTAGTCCTGAAATAATCTATAATAATATCTTGATTTATCGGGGATAACATACATTTGGCTTGCAGTCAGTCTGACATATTGTCCTCAAACAAAAACATATTTACAGTATGTGACCATACATTTGTTGAAACAATGTTATATATATTAGCATAAAACATGCCTAAAAACTTTGTAATATATTAAAAAAACAACATAATAATTGCTAAGATGAATACAACTATGAGCTTTAAAATATGAATTATATCAAATTACTCATATTTGTCTGGTACACAACATACAAACTAATCCATCACGCGACAATATACATTTTAGGTAAATATGTGCTTTTAGTAACGCATATTTTATATTCATCCCATGGATAAACAGCATACACGCCAAGCTCACCAAGAGACAGCATATGTTTTACGCATATAGGTACAATTTGAAAAATTCAGTAACTCCTAAAATTGTTTAGAACCGCAATTACTCATATTTATCTGCGGTAAGACAACACTTCGAGGATCTTACATGAGTACCCATTCATTATTGAATTTATTAAACGAGTTGGCAAAATGATATAATGCGAGGCTCTGTAGCTACAGTTTACAAGTTAAAGTTCATTGGAGCGACGTACTTGTTTTGTTTGTTCTTGACGTTCTCGTGCAAACTGGTGTAAATGCGAGCATTATTAGGAATTTCCCTGTTCTATTTTACGTAGGACAGTGAATACGGAATCTATTTTTAGCAGCATACTAATAAGGATTCAGAAAACCTCTAGAGTTGATTCCGGTTTTTGTATTCCACTGTAAGAAAATGAAGATACTATGTATATAATTGTTGATAGGTATATAATAAATAGAGGATATTTGTTGTTTTAGAGTGAATAACATATTTTATTTCATTGAGAAGTGAGAAAACTTTATATTTTCACGAATGCGAAGCATGAGTGAAAATATAAAAAAATTCTCACTTCGAGATGAAATAACATATGTTATTCACGACAAAACAACAAATTTTCTCTTTCTTTTATGATTTTACACAATTATTTAAACAATTTCAGTAACTAAACCGTTTTACACACGCTTTTTTCCAAGTCGCGATGACGTAACGAAACGTTACATGACGTCACTTTTTTTGAAACCATTAACGTCAAGTAATTATATTGAACACCGTGTTACCGTTACTGTGCATGCATTTGTGTTGGTTGTACATTAAAAAAGAAGTCCCGGCAGCTACTGAGGAAATTAAACTCTATATTCCACAGTGTGGAATAACACTTTTATTTCACTGATAAGACACAGTATTTTATAGATTATCATGAAATAAAATTTTATAGATTATCATGAAATAAAAGCTAATACAAATGTCATTACACCACAAGACTATATAAGTTACAAGAATAGTTAAAATTGCATGAGGTGATCTTTTCGCAAGCGTTTGAATTGGTGAAGTGGTGATCGTCTAATTTCGATTGGGAGAGTGGAAATCCTTGTGTGACTCATTCATTATCCTACGGAAATTGGAATGTTTTTAGGTATTTCTGATGATTCAGAATCATGTGAATATGACCGTCAAGGCCAATTAACATGTCGCCAGTTGTCAATCATTTATCCATTTCAACCAATCAAACCAGAACGATACCTCCGACAAACAACAGTACGTGTATAAAGCACGTGCAACTATGTTATATAAACTATTGTCAATATACTCCGACATCAACAATTGGGCGAAGATATCTATGTACTGGCGACATGTCAAATATATTGGTGCAATAATGTGCAGGGATCAAAGAGGCCGAGGCGCGGGGTATAATTGGAAGCCTTTAGCGACAGTTCTTGTTAGCTAGACTATTCGAAGAATAACAGAGCTTATGTAATCACCCCTGCGTCGGCATCGGCGTTGGCGTCGGCGTCCCACATCAAGGTTTGCGTGTAAGCTGTGTTTACAAGTATATATCTCTTACATTTCGTATCCTAGCACAACTAAATTTGGCCATGGGCTTCCTTATAGCATTATCTTAATGGCTACTTAAGTAATTCTGGTTCCTGTAACCCTTGGGCTCCCATGGAACCCACATCTGATAGCCCTTAAAATGTGTCTGTTTCACATCAAATCTTGCGTGTAAGCTATGTTGACAGGTCTATATCTATTACATTTCTTGTCCTAGCTGAACTAAATTTGGGAATTGGTTTACTTATAGTATGTTGTAAAGGTTGGGTAAGTAATTTTGTCTTCTGCAAATTGTGGGCTCCCATGGAACCCACATTGTGATGGCCCATAAAATGTGCAATAAAGGCAGATCCAGGTTTGCATGTAAGCATGAATATATCTATAATTTTGGTTTGGGATTTATTATAGCATTATGCATCTTATTTATAATTCACCCATATTGGGCTCCCTCCTCCACCCTCCCCCACTCTCTCCACCCGCCCCCCCCCCCACACTTCACACATTTCTTTTTACATATTTCTTTGTTGTTTTAGTCAATTCTTATATATATGTTGCCCCCTCCACCCCAACCCCATTTGTTTTTTATATTTTTTTCTTTACATATTTCTGTGTTGTTTTAGTCAATTCTGACACATAGCTTCTTACAAATATATATATGTTGCTCCATCCCCACCACCCCGCCTCTCACCCCTCCCACACTTGAAACTCATTTTTGTTTATACATATTTCTGTGATTCTTTTGTCAAATCTTTCTGTGTTGTTTTGGTCAATTCTTACATAGCTTCTTACACATATTGTTGCCCCCAACCAACTCTAAACACGATTTTTTTATTATTAATTTTATATATTTCTGTGTTGTTTTGTCCATTCCTACACATAGCTATGTTGCCCCCTCCACCCATCCCCTCCACTCCCCCCACCCCACTCGAAACTGGAATATGTTTTATTTTTTACATATTTCTGTGTTGTTTTGGTCAATTCTTACACATAGCTTTGTTGACCCACACCCCGCTTTCCCTCCACGCCCCCACCCCCACTCGAAACTGGAATATTTTTTATTTGTTTACATATTTCTGTGTTGTTTTGGTCATTTCTTGCATAGCTTCTTACATATATATCATTTATTGTAGTCTTTCTTTTACACATATTTCTGTGTTGCTTTGGTCAATTCGTACACATATATAGCTATGTTACCCAACCCCACCCAATCGAAACATTTATTTTGTTACATAATTCTGTGTTGTTTTGGTAAACTTTTACATAGCTTCTTACACATATATGTTGACCCACACCCCCGGGCCGCCTCTCCCCCACCACCATCCCCACTCCCACTCAAAACTCAATTATTATTATTTTTTTTACATATTTTTGTGTTGTTTGGTCAATTCTTACGCATAGCTATATTGTCCCCCCCCCCCCCCCACAATCCGTCCCTACCCCATACACACACGTTTTTGTGCTGTTTTGGTCATTTTTTTACACATATATAGCTATGTTGCACCACCCCACCGAAACTCGATTTTTTTTACATATTTCTGTGTTGTTTGGATCAATTCTTACACATATAGCTATTTTTCCCCCCTTCCCCAACCCCCCCACCCCCCAACCCCTCACCCCACACCGACTCGAAACTCAGTTTTTGTATTTTTGTACACATATATAGGTATGTTGAATGTTGGATGCGCAACCGTCCTGTCCCCCTCCCCACACACCCACCCCATTGGTTTATGGGCTCCCCTCACATGGAGGATAGATGGAGGGGAATTGTTTTCATTTTATCTTACATTATTTGGATATTAATATTTTAATTTGAACGCAATCATTTACATATGAAACAATTTAGATTAAATTCAGATACACAGATGAAATATCAATAAACAAAATTAAATGAGGCCACAATAAAAATTGCCAGATATCAGCTCCCTCCCCGCGTTGCTATTCGACCAAAATTTCTTTAAAATGGCTGCAATTTTGGATTAAAACAGATAAAAATAATAATATTTCACATAATTTTATATCGGCCCGAGTTTCTATACAAGCCCCATCCCCCAACCCCACCCACATTGTTTTAGCCTTGTTTTCTGATGGTATTTACTAGCTATATAATTTATTATTCTCTGTAAAATCGAATAGTCGAGCTGCGCCGTTCTCCGACAGCTCTTATTGTTAATGGAATAGTTTTGTTACCAAAATGAACCCCATATGAAATAATATTCATGATTTAACAACAAAAATATAAGAGTCATCGTTTTTTCTAGTTGGAACATTTTTATAAATAATAATTCAACCAAACTGAATAGGTGACTTATTAAATGCATGTTATGAGGGTTTTCTCGTTGTATTGGCACAATTTACTCTTCTAGTTCGCCTCCAGTCCCTTTAAAGCCACATTTCAGATACAATAAATGGAGAAAAAACGAACCTGTTTAAGCACATTATAAGTTTTATAATAATTATAAGTACATTGTAAGTTTTAAATCAATATAACAGATATTCAAAAAATTGAAATGTAATTAAAGAAGCAAGTGTGTGCACTCTCAAGTTCCCGGGAATTGAACCGCCTGCATTGCTTTGGCAATACCGAGAGTTTATTCAGCCTTGTAAACCCTCTAGCACCTTCATTTATTATTTGTCTTTACCAAACTTGCACAAAACTTACCAAACTTCCACAGATTGTTAATATCAATGAAATCAGAATCGGACGAGTTCGAAAACCAGCCAAATGGGATAAGTAACAGAAGAGTTATGGCCCTTCTTTTTCTGAAAAAACCCCACTTTATTCCTACCTTGTGAACACTCTAGCACCTTCATTTATTATTTGATATTTACCAAACTTACAAAGATTGTTAATATCAATGTACGCTCAGACAAGTTTGTAAAACAGTCAAATCTTATTAGTAACACCGGAGTTACGGCCCTTGATTTAGTTAAAAATGCTGTATTTTGCCTCATTAAGACGATAGGGCTTTCATTTGGCCAAATTTTAATGAAACTTGCATGGAAGATCAATACGAAATCTAGTTGCGCATATTGTTGTCATGTTCCCCATCAACAGGTGGGAAGCAGAGTGGTTATTTAGCTCCGCCGACTAATTTTCATAGCAACACATGACTACGGAAAGAAGTACGTCATTTTCCGTCAACGTCAAAAAAAAAAGTGAAACGGTCGCCATTTTTTTTTTAACACGAAATTTTGAAGATTGTGACAATTTTACACGATTAGAGTCTCAGTTCCCCTTTAAGATTCGTCATCTTCAGCCGTATTGACTTTTAGAAGATTTACCGCGCGAGAAATTGCGAGATTCGCCCATTTAAAATTTCGAAGCGAGGGGAAATAACTCGCAAGAGATGCCTTGTTAAAATGCGTTTAAAAATGATAACACTTGTTTTCGTTTTTAATTAAATACAAGGAGATACTCAAAATGTGTTGTTTAAGCTCATATAATACTTGACGTGCGCTACATATGTGGAGTGCGTGGTCCAGTGGTACAGCGCCGAATTCCAGATCGAGATGTCGTAGGTTCGATCCTCGCCGCGGCCATGTTAATTATCCTTGAGCAAGATAATTAATCCACATTGCTTAGTACTGGTTCTACCCAGGAAGCTATCGAGAGTGATTAGTCTAAGTTGCAATAACTTGTTTCGCAATCGATGTAAAATAAATATGTTACGAAAATCATTTTATTTCTTTATCAAAATTATACACTTAAACGGTAATTTTTTTGACTCGGCACTGTCGGTCAAAAAGTATAACAAGCCTCAGTGACCATCTACAGTACAGTACAGGCGGCCGTTTCACGAAGCAGCGTACGTAAGTTTTTGCATACGAAGTTCTAAGTGATTACGGGCGTTTCACAAAGAAAATAACTTACGATTTCCCGTGAAAATATCGTAAGTTTTTACGTAAGTCTACTCCAACACTTTAGGTGGTGTGGTGTACGCATTTTTTTCCGTAACGTTAAGTAAAAAAAACAAAATGGCGACAGTAGTTTATTTTCAATCAGTTATTGTAGATAATTCTCATGGAAGAAAACCGGGAACTGACACCGACCCAGCTTTTTAGCTTCATTTTCTGAAAATAGATTTCAATCCATCACGTGATGGACTATTTATATCCGAAAGCACATGTCGATAGATGTCAAGTCGACGTCTCCGTTGAAGTTGCAAAAATGTATCTGTTTATAATGAAATGCCAAACGTTACGAACCCAATTGTACCGGTAAGTGTATCTATACATTAATGCTGTAGGTATTATTGTATTATACAATCAGGTATGATTCTGATGATGAATATTCCATAAATGAATATAACGCGTCTTGTACATCCGACAAAAGTTGATGGTAAAAGCTGTGCGTACACCCTTTCACCCTGTGGCTATATGTTTTTATATGTCATGTGACGTCACAAGATTGTCACAACTGTGTATTGGAAGGACTCAAGGAGACACGGTATGGTTGGTTTTTGATACTTTGTTGTAATGTTAATACAATTAAAACTGTATATCATGTAGCTTATTTATTAGCATAACAATGGACTGTTGAGTGTTGATTGACATTTCATTCATTTGTTTAAACCATATATGCTTAGGAATGAGTAAGAACCGCTGTTCATTCGCAGTTACGCCGCGTAAACACTGCACACGTGAGAAAAATGGTGATGAAACGTTGTTTTTGGTGGAAAAATATACCGTTTTTCAAATTTTCTCGAAAATCTGCATACTTCTTAAGGAATGATTTAACTCATCGTTCATTCTCCTGTCTTTTCTCTCGCTGTTAAAATCTCCATTAACGTCGATTTACAAAAAAAGAAAAATGTAACATCAGCCGACATCTTGCTTTTTCTTCTGTGTTGGAGGAGTTACTCTATACAATAACACAACATAGACTGCATATTTTTATTGAATAAGAACATGAAAAGAATGGTAATTTTATTAGGAAATAGTATTTTTCATTTGTTTGTTTTTGGGTTATTGTGATACAAATTTGATTTGTGTTGAAAGCCCCCGGTAAAAAAGTCGCAAAAGGAATGTGCAGGGGCGGATCCAGGATTTCAGCTTAGTGGGGTGGGGGGTGGGTGGTGTGGTGTGTGTGTGGGGGGGGGGCTCATAAAATGGTTGCGGTAGTGCATTGATAGGGTAAAAAAGTCCGTTTTCAAAAAAAAGGATTTAACAATGTGTTAATTAAACCACTCATTAGCCATTATGCGTCGAGCGAGCGAAGCGAGAGAAAAATGTATACATAGGCGGTGCATCGAAATTGTTTGATATATTATCTACAGTAACATGGACATAGATGTCATGATGTATGATCCGAAATTTTTAGTGGGGGCGCGCCGGGTGCGCCGGGCGCGCCTCCCCCCACCCCCACCCCTGGATCCGCTAGTGTTGTGTACTGTAGTTTTACCGATGGACATAAAATGATTTTTTGGGTACAAAACTATACTTTTTTCCAAATGTTGATGAAATTGTGCAAGCTTGTAGAGTGAGATTTTTTCTTGACGTTACTGCTTTTATCTTTTCACTCGCTATAAGAACAAATTATAATTATCCGTTTGTTTAACAGCTTAAATTTCACATTTTCGAAACAGTCAACGATATTTATAAAACAGTTGACGAAGCAAAATATCCGTCATAAAATCCTGCTAATATAAGCTTTCCCATCACTTAATGGAATTAAGGCGGGACCACGTAATGATTATACACAAATACTTGGCACAAAGTCTCTATCATCTCCATTAAGGTTAACAATAAGCATATTCTGACTTTATTAAAATATGTCTAGATCTATCAGGTGTGATATGAAAATGAAGAGCTTTTAATGTATTCATTATTGACAACTGAGTACTAAAACAAGAAGGACACTCTTTTTTTTATTTAATACATTGCTGTATCGATTTTGGAAATGTTAGTATTAAAAGTGGACCACACGTAGGTCTCCAGTGTCTTCGCGGACATATTCAATACCACGTATGTCTCCAATGTGTGCGCTGACATAGTGGACCACAAGTATGTCTCTAAAGTATACCGGACGCATTGGTTGTTGAGTTTGTGTCCAATATGTCCTCAACCTTGAATGTGCCCGCAATTGGATCACATGTTTCTCACATAAATGTCCCCAATGTGTCCGCGGACATATTGGACCACACGTAGGTCTCTAATGTGTCCGCGGACATATTTGGCCACACGTAGGTCTCTAATGTGTCCGCGGACATATTGGCCACACGTAGGTCTCTAATATGTCCGCGGACATATTGGACCACACGTATGTCTCTAATGTGTCCGCGGACATTTTGGGCCACACGTAGGTCTCTAATGTGTCCGCGGACATATTGGACCACACGTACGTCTCTAATGTGTCCGCGGACATATTGACACGTAGGTCTTTAATGTGTCCGCGGATATATTGGGCCACACGTAGGTCTCTAATGTGTCCACGGACATATTGGACGACACGTATGTCTCCAATGTGTCCGTGGATAAATTTGACCACACGTATGTCTCTTATGTGTCCACGGACATATTGGACGATCTCTAATGTGTCGGAGAACGTATTGGTTGTGAGTATGCGTCCAACGTCTCAAAATGTGCTCCTCGATTTGATAATCCAGTATCATTTTCACTTTGAACCTGGTTGCATATATTTAAATGACAGGTAATTAATACATTTTGGAATTTTAAATTTGGTTTCTACCATTCTACCATTTTTGTTATTCTACTTGTTTAAACAAATAATAATAAATTAATAATAAAAAAAATGTAAAAGCCAAATTACGTGGACATTTTCAAATAATTATTAATACTGATTTATAAATATAGACGTTATATAGGACGGTGCGAATTTTAAAATGATCAAGACGGCCGTGTGCTCCTTTAAGTGAATACTAAATTAAATCACATGTGCCCAATATGCCCGCAACTTGCAGCGTATGTGTCCAATGTGTCCGTTACTTGCAGCGTATGTGTCAAATATGTCCGCAACTTGCAGCGTATGTTGCAGCGTATGTGTTCAATATGTCCGCAACTTGCAGCGTATGTGTCCAATATGTCCGCAACTTGAAGCGTTTGTGTCCAATATGTCTGCTACTTTCAGCGTATGTGTGCAATATGTCCGCAACTTTCAACGTATGTGTCCAATATATCAGAAACTTGCAGCGTATGTGTCCAATATGTCCGCAACGTGCAGTGTATTTGTCCAATATGTCTGCAACTTTCAGCGTATGTGTCCAATATGTCCGCATCTTGCAGCATATGTGTGCAATATGTCCGCAGCTTTCAACGTATGTGTCCAATATATCCGAAACTTGCAGCGTATGTGTCCAATATATCCGAAACTTGCAGCGTATGTGTCCAATATGTCCGCAACGTGCAGTGTATGTGTCCAATATGTCCGCAACGTGCAACGCGTCCGCGGATATATTGTATCACAACTTAGACAACTCGGGGACTTATAAATAGACATGATACATACATCACGGGAAGAACTCTTGAAAAAACTGACATTTTTTTTATTATACCAGTCCATGTTAACTCTCCGTTTACATTACATACTCTGTATTCACATTCTTGTTATCTTCAGTAAGTCCCTTCTTTATGACACGCAAATGTTATTCTTCACCACATAACGACGCCACGGGAGAGATGGTGGGGTTTGGGGAAGGGGGGATGGGGGGGGGGATGTAGGGCGTTTGGGTGGGGGCTTATACATAAGATATTAATTATACGTATTTCGCCGGGAAAGGATATCATCCCTGATAAATAAATTTCAACTCTCCTTTTTCCACATCCTATACGGACCTCGGTATTGATGTTGAATTCTCGGGACGATATCAGGTGTGATATGGAAAAAGGAGATTGATAATTTATACGTGTTAAATATAGAGGCGGATAATACAGTTTTCAATATCAGCCGATTGGCAACAGCTTGATATGATTTATATAATACACTAGTCCTATCGATTATATCAGCGATCTTGTTTTTTTATCTATAATATACGGACCTTTAGATCTATAATATACGGACCTTTAGATCTATAATATACGGACCTTTAGATCTCTGATTATAATTGCTGATCGAACGAAATACTACCTTACTGTATGGATATTAAAGATACTAACGCGCCAAATAACGGCAATATTACACTACCAAACCGGTTATCAAAACTCTATTCAGGTGTTCAGGCCATATAATAATGTATATGTACCGATTAAAAGTATGGTTCGCGAATTCTTAAAATACCGTGATTGAAAATGTTGAAATGAATTATGAGTTGGTAACTCTTAAACTCCACGCTGCACACCCTTAAATTAATAGTCAGCTCCTTAGCATGGACGTTTTCCAATACATGTTTGTGTTAACCTTAGATATTTTCCACAGTACGCATTTCATAATTTTATAGTTTAGTTGGTGCAATTTGTTCTACAGATCAATTTTAAATTATTTAAAAGTCATATATAAAATCCTCATCAGTTTTTTTAAAGCACAAACACATATGTGTTTGCAACGGCACAGGCTCCACAATAATTAGAGATTAATACATGGGTGATGCGTTATTGCCCGTCATATCGGCCCGAGACCCCAATATCGGCCCGAAGGCTTTAGCAATATATATACTCATTTTCTAATATATATATACGCTTTTTCTCTATATTATGATGTTATTAATTAAGTGTTTTCATATTGGCCCAGTTATTGATCCAAGGACTGTCATATTGGCCAAAGGCCGCGGGCCTATATGACAGTCCGAGGACCAATAACTCGGAAAATATGAAACCACTTAATTAATGACAATTTTATAATTAACAGCCACTACGGTATAATTTGTTTTTAATCAAATTATTTTGACATACTTTGCGTTTATTTATAGTAGCGTTAATTTGATTTATATGTCAAAAAGCGAGCGCGAATGACGTTACTTAACGTGAATGACGTCACTTAATTCTCGTATTGGCGCGTTTCTTTATATTGGCCTTGTTTTTTCATATTGGCCGACTTCCGGTCATATTGGCCGATTTTGCGTCGTATTGTGTGTAGAATTTCTAGTAAAACAAGGCTAATATAGTTAAGTTAATTAATAATAAACCGTTACAATGTTATTTTTATCATATATAGAATGTGAATTAAGGTAATTTCAGTTGAACCGATGAGCCAAATCACACATTTCCAAATAGATAGGCCTAGATTTTTACGTTTTCTAAAAAAAAAATGTTTCTAGTGTCGTAGCTGCTTTTAGGCACTGCAAACCCCGACAGAAAACCTTTTCCTGATAGGCTATGCTCTTTTTATCCCCAAAAGTGTCTCCCAAAACTCTTCAGAGTGCACCATTTTACCAGCGGAAAAATGTTTAAATATCGGTTATTCTTATTGATTAAGCTTTTTAAAATAATATGACATACTGTACACATAATCAAGCGTTAAAGTGTTTAACTTTACTGAGTATCTGTTTAAATCCGCTGTTTATTTACATTCGTTGTGACGTTATGGTTTAAAAAGGTGACGTCATGTAACGTTCGTTAC
>JAWPHD010023981.1:0-20549 GCA_037043455.1 Cyrtodaria siliqua
CTATTAGTAGAAACGATGTAAATACTTTGTTAATTAAGTTCACAAGTATAATACGAGAGGTGGCATATTCAACAAATTGAAACACATGTTTTTTTTGTCCTTTGTTAAACAATCCGAGTTGTTTGATTCAAAATGCCAGAAAGCTAGAAGGTGTTATTTAGAAGCATGACGTGTATTTAATCGGCTAAATACCAGTTATAGTAGAATTGCTGCAGACACAGGATAAGAATATTGTTATAAAGTTAGCAAAATATATAGTACAGCTTTTACAGCTTTAGCTGTAAGGATGTAATCTTGATTAATTAAACAATGTTTAGCTCTTTCTTATTTGTATCCTCATGTATCAGTTATGTAACATTAATATTGCTCATAGCAAATGTACTTTTGTCTAAAATCACTTGACTTATTATGCATGAACTATATAACGATGTACGTATGTACAAGTTAAATAAAATATTTGTTCTGTTCTGTTCTATGGCGGGAGGTGTATAGTACTGGTTCTATCCAGGAAAAGTGGGTGGTCTGCCTCCACCGCAAAAAAATCGACAGTCATATATAACCTTGCATTTTTTGAAAATGACGTAAAACACCGTACAAACTAACAAACCCAATATGCCACATTTCCTGATTGACTTTTATGTTTAATTTTTAGTCAAATGATTTCCAAATATTTCAGAGAGGTTATCTTTCGTCTATGGTATTTACTACTTTAGAGTCTATACTGACTTTCGGTTATGGTATTTACTACTTTAGAGTCTATTCTGACTTTCGGATGTCAAGTTAGATGTACTGGTGGATACCCTTAAAGTGACACACGGCAATCTTGATTTTTAAAACCTCACGGCGTCCCGTTAGTTTTTCTCGTAATTTGCATTCTTTCAATCATTAATATTAATTGTTAGAATAGTTCAAAGCAAATTGTTTTTACATGATAATATTGCACCAATAATATATTTAAAAAATGTGTAGAATAGTAAAGGTAATAGAATTTTCAGTTTTTTATTTAATTATATGCAATCAGTTTTAAAGTCAAAATGATACAGTATTATTAAATCCCTGAACTAATTGTAATGCCTGATATAAAACTCAAGATTGCCATGTGTCCCTTTAAACATGATTATTGTATAATAAATCGATTTTTTTTAGATTTTTAGCGTTTTAGATATTAAAATGTATTATCGATTGAACGATGCTTTTTTACATTTTTGATGAACTATTATTCGGGGCGCTTGTTTCAGCAAAATACCTTAGCTTTGAAAATTGGTTGAGAAAGAAATATTAGAAGAAGTAAACTAGCTATTTCATTGGTATACGACTTATTTAGTTAAAAAGTTGAATTTTGTCTGAAAGTTCCCAAAAACACTTTTGCTGAAACAGGTGCCCCAAACAATACATTAGAAAATCAATGGTATATAAATAATACATTTACAATAGCCGTTTTTATTGTTTTGTTTTTTATGTTATTCTAAAGTTGCTATTCTAAAGTTGCATGTTTACGTTATAAGTGTATATTTGTTTATTACAAACTATGTATATACATTTGTGTACTAGTTAGAAGCTTTCCATTTATCACGTTAGTTAAATCTAATATTATATATAAATTAATATAACTATGTACATGAACATATTAGCGATTCAATGTGATGGTTCAGTCACGTTCTCTGCATATTTTGCGGTCAAAGCCAAATATCAACAACATTAACTGTTAAAGTATTAATTGTTACCTTATGCATATGAATACTTTTATGTTAATTATGTTAATTGTTGGTATAATGTTGTATATATATTTCACTATCGCTGTCAAGTTTATATGTATTTGTTGTATCCTCACGGGTCTTATGACCCAATGGAATTATCTGAATAAACTTCTATGTTCATGTACTTGTTTTTTGCTTAATTTGATGGGCGGTATCAATATTTTTGCTTTATGTATTTTTACCCTTCTTACATTTTTTCGTTTCGTGTAGAATGTCCAATAGGTTGCGCTTGTACATGGCTAGACCATCGCCATGTGACACACGCATGTCAGATATACCATGAATTTCCGCACGGTATGAACTTCCTCTACCAGTAATAAACAGCTGAAACCTAATTACGGCGTGTTGTACTGCTCATACTACCCTATCTTAATCGGGTTAAAAGCACTTGATAATCGACATCTAGTCTTTCACTACTTTTAACAGCACTACCGGTCATATAAACGACTCCGCTGTCAGATTAATACGATTCTAATCCCTCATGCTTGAGTTAATTACTGGAGAATTGTGTTAAAGAATTGGGGAAGGGAATATAAATCACTAAAACATATATATAAATGTGAGACAAATTATCAGCCAAACAGTGCTTAAAACAACAAAATTATATCTATCGCTTTCGGCTTTTATCGCCTTCTTCAGGATATATACATAAAGTTACAAAAACAAACGCATACATTTCAGAAAAAATAATTAAAGGCAAAAAACCTGTTAAAAGCATGTTTTAAGCACTGTTTGGTTGATAATTTGTCTCACATTTATCTTTTTAAATACCTATCTTCCCGGAATCCTTGTGATCCAGTGTTCCAGAAAGGGTGTTGTAAGATTTATACTATCCTATATATATTACTGGACTCAGAAAAAGCTGTGTCGCAGTAATAATATTTTAGACCTCAAAAATATCTTCCAGATAGCGTGATTTGTTAATAAAGGCTTCTTCCTGAGTAACTGTTGACAAAACTAAAACATCACTACTTACAAAAGTGGACTCAGATGGTACAAGGCAATACAAGACATTTTTTTTATAACCATTTTAAAAGTGAATTTAAATTCGAAAACTATTTAAATGTATTAACATGTATTATGTTTAAAGCTGCGTATGTGTCTTTAAGAACATCCTCATATTGTTATTTATTGAAAAAGAGGCATATAAAATTGCCTAGACAGTAGCGTATTTGTAAATTTTGTGAACTAGATGGTGAGGCAGAATGCACTTTCTTTTGCGATTTCATTATATAGTGACTTAAGAGCATTGTATTTGCAAAGGAAATATTACGAACAACCTAATATACACAAATTGTATTTACGTATGTCTTCGGCAAAAGAAAAAGGAATGTCATTATTAATTTAGCAATGTTTATGTATTATGCATTTGTTAAAAGAATTTATTACTTTAATGTCCGTTACCCAAATCATGGGTTATATTGATTATGTATTATATGTGTATGTGTGTATGGGCTGTTGGTCATTATCACTAATAAAGAATTGAATTAATATACTGAACAGGAAACCTTTTTCAAAGCAATACAAAAACAAACCTGCTGAAAACGATTTTTACAAACTATTTCCAATAGACTAGACACTATTCAAAGACAGATAATACGATAATTCACTTGTTTTTGCACGAAACCCATCATTCAAGATATCTTTTTAAAAACTTGACATGGCTATATGGTACTGTACAACGCACTGAAATAACACCCTCGTGTAATTCACATATCAGATCAGACAGTAAAATGGTTCTGCATTAACAACCATTGTTTAACATGGTGTTAAATACGCATCACTGAACAAAACTGAGTGAAATCACTGCAACATCAGGGCAAATCATACCATGATGACAAACGAGAATCTGTATGTTTTAAGAATGCGCAACTAAGCGATACATCAAACAAGGCAAATTGAGTGTTTTTCATTTTCTGAAAGACAGAAAAGCATTTTAATACACTAATTGCAAAATCAAATTATAAGTGCAATTGCATATTATTACCTCTGCATATAAGGTCAATGATATTTAGGATGGCACATTTTACGTAATAATATTAAACACGAGTCAAGTAGATCATATAAGAAACAAAGTCCTTATTATTATACTGGTTATTGTCAGGCTTGCTTTTAATAATACATCTTTTACTCACATAGTTCAAATAATTGCGTGTACACTAGTTGGCGAACCTCTCTCAAGGCCGAGATGGGAAGTCGAATCCTGGTTGCATTGGTGAGAAGCTAGCGCGCTAACCACTGCGCTAACCAGTCGCCCACCTGTGAATGTCTGTGTAGCATTTTTTTCACAATTTTTAAACTTCTTGAGAGTTACGTCATAGGCACTGCAAATGCACAGCATAAGGCAAAGCATAATTGTGTGTGTGTGTGTGTGTGTGTGTGTGTGTGTGTGTGTGAACTTCTTGAGAGCTACGTCATAGGCACTGCAAATGCACAGCATAAGGCAAAGCATAAGTGTGTGTGTGTGTGTGTGTGTGTGTATGTATGGTATGTATGTATGTATGAATGAATGAATGTATGTATGTATGTATGTATGTATGTATGTATGTATGGTATGTATGTATGTATGTATGTATGTATGGTATGTGTGTGTGTGTGTGGTGTGTGTGTGTGTGTGTGTGTGTGTGTGTGTATATGTTAATTGTGCCTCCAGACGAGTGAGTTATGATGTAGAGATACAGTATATCAGCGTGTGTTGCAGCTATCCTTTTTAGGAAATGAATGCATACGTTTGATTTCTATGTCTCTCATCATAGCTAGGCGCCCTGCCGTAGTTCGTCCGAAGGTTTTCTGTCCTTGGTAGTTCGCAAACTTCCTCCCTATATACACTGAACAAAATTGCTAAGTATCAACTTTTGTATCTTAAATAATTTTCTTATTTTAAATGTATTTTGTTTTAACCCATAGTTTGTAAAACATTTATTTTTTAATTTAAATTGTTACATCCTTTGAGAGTTACCCTCCCTTGATATGAAAACATGAAATGTACTGATAAAACATATAACATGAGTCAAAGATCGCTTAAAGATATAAAATACTTAAAATTGGTGTGTTATAATAGAAAAAAACATAAAAATTTGACCCACTTGTCGCAGATTTTCCGTCTATAAAAAAATGAAATATGGATAATTTTAAATTACCTCCCTTTACATTGAATATTGTTTGAAATTCAAGTAACTGTAATTCAGCGTTAACATTAAATATTTCGAAAATGTCTTTTGCAAACGCATTTGTAGTGGTAATGCTATTAAAACATGATGTCAAAATAATTTTAACTGGCATATTTTAGAATTAGGAACATCGAAAGCTTCACTAATTCGAAGTACTTAATAAAATGCTATATACCCAGTTGTATAAGTGTTATAACTTATTTCTAAGAAAAAACACATTGACATAAAAGTTTTAAAATATGTTCATGCAGTCAGAGCAGACGATTTACACTCGTTATTTTGCAGTTTAACCGTATCTCTAATCAAGCTCAAAATACACAAAACAATGAGAATATTATTGACATATTCTTAGGTGATACTTAGCAATTTGGTTTAGTATATATATATGTTTAGTATTTATATGTTATGTGTCCCTGAGGTCAAAATAATTTTATTTTTATGGGTTCAAGTTTTTGTTTTTAAAAAGTGCCCACCCCGCCGTACCCCCACCCCCACACCCCACCACCACCTTCACTAATAATAAACAATGTTAGCCAATGTGTCTCTGCTGTCATACAGACACTAATGCCTGTATGGGGGAGATAAGGACTATAGTTTAAGTAATAATTACCACAATGTACCAGTGTGTTACGGTTGTTAATGACATTATCGCGTGTATCACTATCCATAACATAACGGCTTCATTTAGCTTATCAATTTAACATTACTATCCCTGGGATCCTCTTTGCTCTGAACGTTGACGTTGTTGCAAGAGGCATTTATTTGATTGTCTATTTTATTGTATACTTTGCGTATATGTGAACACGTTGTTTTGTTTTGTTTAATATACACTTTATCGTCTATTATTGTTTTTCGTTTGTATTATATGTGTTTGGTTTCTTTTTCTTGCATTGTAATTTGTCCGTAATAACCCTTAAGACGTCGCCACCTTTACGTTGCCCACTAAATTGCTGATGCATCAAAAAGAAAAAGTTTTATTTTTTTAATATAATGAAGATCCTCATTTTTCAATGTCTGAATATAAAACTTTATTGCATTACTTAATAGCAGTATATATCAACTACGGTACGATTCAGCTAGTTCTCGTCATAGATTAGTATGCATATTAGATTTTCCCGGTTTGATAAAAAATTGATAAAATGCTTCAACGATCTAAACAAACGAATTTGTGCTAGACAGACAACGGATAAGTAAGGGCACTGTTCGCATAATAAAGTTTGCAAAATGCTCGTAGAACGTTAAGCCATAAAAGTAGAAATAAAAGTCGAATAGGAAATGTAGCATTTAAGGAATGTTTAAATGTCGACCAAAACACGCATCAAAACAAACAGCAGTTACGAGGATAAACAAGAGGCAAGATTTGTGAATCACAAACATAAATGGTTGACAATAGGGCTACCACACTGGAACGACACTGGGGGTTAAACCAGGTTTTAGGGTGTATCAAACCTCACTCTTACCCTACTGTCATCCCAATAAAACGGGACAGTCAAAATAAAAAAAGCTCCGCAAGATTATATCCTCTCAACACACAAATGTCATTTACATATAAATATAAAAACACATAGAAAGCCACATAGAATACCCAATAAAACGGCAGAAGCCAGAAGCCAGAGCAATATGAGAATAACACATTGAGGGCAAGATAAGACAAGATTAGGGACAAACATTAAACATTACCGTCTTTTCAGGATTTAGGTAAACGCTATCATAGAAATCACAGTCTGAGCGTCCATCGCAGAATCAAAGAATAAAGCATAGGGGCGAATTGTAAACGGGTCAACCACTAAACATGCACCGACACTCTGAATAGTTAAGGTATCATTTAGATACCCCTGAAAACAGTCCTGGTGTTTGGTTGTTTGATTGTTTCATACTATTCCCATTATACCATACATCGTCATGACTGTATATTACCATGGTAGATGGTGGCAGTTTGGTGTTGGTTTTGTGTCAAGTGAAAATACTATTTTAAGACTTGAATGATGTCTCAGAAACAGAATAAATGTTATGCAAGAAGTAATAGATGTTTGAGGGGGTTTGCAAGCGTCTGACCACAGCAGAGGGCCTAACTGACCTCAAAGGGTTCGCCTTCCCAGTTAGCGAGATCCCCCTGGGGAATCTTACCCCGAGTGTTTATTATGCATGTATATTTTAACAGTTTGCATGTTACAGTATATTTTAACAGTTTATTAAATACTGTACTCACACCAAGCTCACATTAGAGTAGGCGATTGTCTCTAAACAATGTATAGTGCACTCGGCTATATTATGTGTAACACTAATATGTGAGCTGTATCTGTATTAACCATACAGACTACCTTCCCCGTGTTTTAATCACGGAGGCAGTATAATACGTTATGTTAAAATCTCTTACAAAGTATTTTAACTAGGACAACAGTGTCTACTTTACCAGGAAAACAATATCCTGTATGCAAAAGATCTTTCGGAATAAAAATTCCACCTTGTAAAAAGTTCAGGGGGGCATTTGTCCACCCTTGCAAAAACGTGAGGGGGCAATCGTCCACCTATACAAAAATGAGCAGGGGGGCAGATGTCCGGGGGGTGCATTTGTCCGTATACCATCAGATCAGGTTATCTGAGAATGACGTATGAACAATATAATAATACACATTATTTGTTGTGCGTTACGGAATAGACCGTAAGATTTGTATGTTAAGGTATTAATCGAACACTGAGACAATTTGAATTTAAAAGAAAGGGGATCCCTGATGAGACTGCCCTTGGAATCTACTGAATATTTCAATATCTATATATGATGTATATATGATATAAATGGAACATATCACTCACATAAACTGAAAATAACAAGTAGATATTCCTAAAAACAGTCGAAACATTGCTTTAAACCTTGTGGGCTAGATCACAAGGGATTATTACTACTATTGTGGTTGAAATATCATTTCAATATTGATAAACATGAATATGTGCATATATTGTATTATATTATATAACAGTATAATTGGAAATAAAGCAGTGTAGGGTCTATGCTTGAATGAATCTGACTTTGTGGGTGAGTTGGGCAACAGTATTATATATATGAATTTATTTGAATCACTCTCGATGTCTTCCCGGGTACCAGTACTAAGCAAGTGCAGATAAAGTGTCTTGCTCAGGGAAACAACGCCTATGGCAATGGCGGGGATCGAACCCACGACTTTTCGATCATGGGTCCAACTCTCTACCACTAGACCATAGCGCTCCACAGGCGACGTTGACATAGAGTGCCATTCTAGCAATATGTTTTCGTCAATGAACAAATCAGATATTATGCCATCACATAAAACACTCCAAACATGCAATCAGAAACAACTATGAGTGTATATTAGAAGAAACAAGAAAAGGATTACGCAGGCGTTATATGTAGACGATTTTTAATAATGGGTTAGTTTGTGGAGGCTTTGTTCAAGTCACATACCTATAGTCGTCGATATGGAGACGACAGGAAGGTAAAGTGAAGAATTAATTAAAAGATACTGTATGAATACCGATAAGTTTTTATTTGGTCTTAAGTATACATTATTATATATGTTAAAGGGTACATATTCAAGTATTTTCAATTAAACGATTTACACCTGAGTTATTACTAAAGGAATTTCAGTGACCATGCTACAATATAATATAAAAGTCATATGTACTTAAATTGTACAAGTGATTATCATATGGGCCATATTTATGTTCATGTTTTAGTTGTATTCAGGCTCAAAACAGCTTCGGAGTTGCCGTTAAGGCAATCAACTTTGCATTTTAAATGAATTACAAGTGATCTTATAGAAAATATTTAATTTCTTTACTTTTTTATTTCATTAATACTCAAATATAAATGGGTGCCTAAACGTCTAGGGTAAAAATTAAATGCCAAAACGTCTAGGTGATTCGTCTAAGTGTCGAAATGGTTTGGTGTCGAAACGTCCTGAATCGATCTTGATCACACAGACGCAAACAATTGCATTGTGTCCGACAGGTGTCGCTGCGCGACTTACCTGTGTGATTCTGCGCAAGGCATGTCGGTAATCAATGGCGGTGTAAACAATAATACCGTCTGCTGCGAGTTATATTTTGGGGAGGACTGGCAACTATCTTCTAATTTGACAGGTGTCTATATACGTACCCGTGTCAGATCCATAATTAGACCAATATCTGTCACAAGTTGACCGATATAATGTATTACATAGTTTGTCGCTACCTCGTGAGTAGCTCGTGGCTAATTAGCATAATATGCCTATTTATAAATCGAAAATGAAAGTACTTCAAAAGTCATGAAAGAGAAAGCGTTATGTTTAGATGGTAAAATGATGGTAAATAAAAGCATTAGGTTTTACTTATTAAACTATGAACTCCTGTGTTTGTACAAACAAATAATTTGTTACAAAATGATTTATAAACAATGTATTAAAATATAAAGTAATCCGTTGGCGGTTATGCGTATGCGTATGTAGACAAAAGCCATATTTTGCTGTAATGCGTCTTAGTATAGAGGATATCGTCAGTTGTGACGTAGCCGGTGTATGTATAGAATGAAAAAATTGAGAATTGCCTGCATTTATTAATAAGCATTTTTCGTGTACTGATCATTGGGACCCTGCTTTGATTAGACAAATATACTATATACACAATAGTTTTCGTCTAGAAAATCAAAATATGCAATTTTGCTTTTCGGAATCACCAAAAGTATTTGCATTGCCAATTATATAATCAGTTATGTTACAACTGACCAGTATACTATTTGATCCAAATTCAATCAAATTATTCAATCAAATTCTTTTTATATGCTCCGTGTGGTTCCCGGTTGGTCACGGGGCAAATGATAGGGACACTGCAGATCCTCTTTGGAGGGGTAGGCAGAGGGGTAGAATCCCTCCAAATTCATGTTCATTTTATCATATTTTGTTCATGTTCATTAAAGTTCTTCATCATGATCCCTGCATTGTTTCAGGTGCCATCTCGCTCACATCAAAAGAGCAGTGGCAGAAAAACAATAGACTTGGCTCCAGCGTAAATGGAGTTTCTACGATAGAATTTGCAGCAACTCTGCAGTTCAGGGTGAGAAGGTTCTATGCCCATTTTCCATATTTTATCTCGATGTACATTGAGGATGAGCCTGGCATGTTCATGCCTGTTAGGCGCCATATAACCTTTCATGTGTTGGTGCGCCTTAAAACCCAATTCAATTCAATTTTTTTTATATAGTTTTCAGTCTTGATTTTGAATAATTTGCATATATCGTCTTTTAAATAAGTACACATTATTTGAACGACGTCTTCATTAACCGAAATAGAAAATCCAATATAAAAAAAGCTTCGCGCGTCTACAATCCGTGCCCGGTGGCTATAAAAACGTTCGTCGTATTATCGGTATTTGTACGTTTGTATCGCATCACATTATTGGGACATTATTAGTTTTTTGTCTCAGCCTTTCCAATACGGAAACTAATGAACACAGTTAGGAATATAAACGACGTGTAATGCATCACGTGTTTATGTATTTGGTTTTCATTGGATGGTAAAGTTGTACTTTAGAAAGTTGATCAATCAAAACATATACTGTTACTGCAGTACCTTCTTGCGAACGTTTCCATTAGTTCGCTATTAAGGTAAATGATACGCCAGTGATGTACCGAAGTTGGTGAATATTGGATACCTTTACTGCAGCTGTAGAACTAGTCGATATATTACATCACGGTTTTAGTTTTCTGCTGATGGTTAACCTAAGGTTATTTAATATTTCATGACTAACACAGAACAATAAAAACAATTCGCGATCTTTTGTCCGAATCTGTTAATATCTGTCTTTGATTTTGAAGCTGGGAATTACATTAATTACATATTTATTTAAAATTAAATATACGTAAACTAAAAATTAATGAAAGTGTTTATTATTGATTGAATTTAAGAAATTGCTAATCATCTTAACTTGGGAGTTAATAAAAATATAAACTGACGAGGTATAAGTTAAGCGTTTCGCGTTGGTCGCAACATGTTTTCTGTATAATTTTGGATTGGTTAACTTAAAACAGCACTTTTGCTTTTACTTGGCGTGATATCTTTATACCTTAACGTCAGCAACTAACACGTGGATACTTTATTAAAAGCAACAACACGTGTACAGTATATGTGAGTGAACTCAAACAAACACCGTGCAATGACGGAGGGACCACCGGAATGATGATTGTGGTTTTACAACATGCCATCTTCATGTTTTGTATTGTCTGTACTCAAATATTTAAAGGTAGGTTCTATGTTTTGTTGTACCATACATGTAGATTGTTGAATTTCGTTTTTTTCAGCCGGCTGGTTTTTTATTCAAATGAAGATTGTATTATATATTAGTAAACAAGTCCCTTTGTCCCAAAGGTTAGCATATGGCGATAAACAGTTGCATAATATTTGCTTAACTTCTTTCAGTTAAAACACATTTAACTTTACCATCTTTAACATCTCTAGAAATTCAAAACATACCAAGTATTGCATTTTTAAATGTACCGAGTGTATGTTCATAAAATCTCGAAATGTACTTAAGGAACGTATAAATAGGATGTGATGTTTAGTCTGTGTGTCTAAATATTGTATGATTTGAAAAATAGACTTACTATGTATTTGTTTATTATTGTTCAAAGGTAATAACTGAAAATAAGATGAAACACATTCATATATATATTTATATATATATCGATGAACATTGTTACATCACATTAAAAAGCGCATATATAACTTCTTAATAACTAAAAATGTATTTCCATGACTCGTTAAAACAAGAAGTTTTCAAGTTTTTATAGTTTTTAACGTTAACTATAGTTGTGTTGTAGACTATTATTATCTGCCTTACGGTCTTTAGAATCGTATTGTTAAATATTTAAAACTGTTAACCTATCTGTGATGTGCAGGCTTTATTAAAGGGACACATGGACGTTTTTATCAAGCACTGGAAGTAGCTTCTCGGTTTATTCATACAGTACCATTTTTGACATTAAACCTGCTTTCATAATTAAATATATGTTTGTGTTTTCCGTTTTCTCGTATTAATTTACCATATGTTTACATATGGGTGCAATATAATCAGAAGATAATAATATGCAAAATCAATTTGCTTTATCCTATTCTTGTAATTAATATTAATGATTGAACAGATGCAAGTTATGAAGAAAAACTAACGGGACGCCGTGAGTTTTCAACAAATCCAGATTACCGTGTCCCTTTAATCGTTGCCCGCCGTAATGTTCACAGTCAGCATCTCAATAATTACGAAAGGAAAGACTTTCGGTTTTTTGAAAGGATGCTATCTTAAATGGTAGACAATGTATGTTTCTTATTGAATTTGCCACTGAGTTCCGTCGGTGTGTTCTTGGGCAAGACACGTTCCCTTAGCCTCGTCCGTCGGATGGGGACGTAAACCGGGCGGTCCCGTGTATCGGTCTATCCTCCGAGCACGTTAAAGAACCATAGGAATCTATTCGATAATAAGAGTAGGGCAGGTTCCCGGATTCCTATGTATCCTTCCCCTCTCTCTGGGGCGGCTCTAAATAACATAAACTGTGTTGATGAGCCGTTAAACAACATTCAGTTATTATTGAAATTGTTCAGCATGATTCATTAGTCTCCATGTGTCTGAGATCAGTATGATTCGGGCATTTATGGTCAGTATGAGTTGTGTTATGATATTATCTTAAATTTACAGTAAAGAATACAAACGTGTAAGCGTTTAAAACCTACACATTTCTCATCTCTGACCTCCCAGTTGTGTTTTCACATTCCGAATATAGTCTCAAGGAGATATGGAGCTACTCCTGAGATTTTAAAATTATGCCATGTTATTGTAAATTTAAATATGTTTGACTGTTCACTACTTTGACACCATGAAGCCGTTAAGAAAAAAAAATGATGAAAATAACGCGGTAATTTATTTCATTATATCTCCATTAATACGCAAAGTGCGTATGCACATTCGTGCAAACAAGAATATTTAATAAAAACGCAAAATATAGTCCTAATTTAATAAATGCAGTGCAGTACAACTATAACGAGTTGGTCCGTTATCGCATTTTCTATAATTTCTCTGAAATATCATCAATTTACTCCAATAAAATGGCACGATTTATTCCGGTCAATATAATCGTATTACGTAGTTTGTTATATTTAAATTCATTTGGTATTTTTCGTTGAATTAAATAGTGTATTATTTCGAATTATCTTCACTTTTCAAGGAGGCGGTGCTACTGCGAACGCATCTTATGTGTCTCAATAGAAAATGGTTATTACATTGTCTGAACATATACTGCAGGTAGTGTTCTCTCTTGCACGTTATTAGTATTATCATTCTCCCAATGACCGTTATTGTTGGTACTTTATCGACGCGAAAATAATGTTAATGTAAAAAAATGAATTGCAGTTTTACGAGGTTTATGCAGATTTATGAGTGAGTGGCAAATGTACCGTAAAGTTCTAACGCTCTTCATGGCATTTACTATTCAAGACAGACATTTAAAACCGCATTAACACCGAAAACTCAGAATCAATAAGCGCATTATGGCACATTTTCCATTCACTACTGAAACCGCTTAAACGCCGAAATGATATTAATCAGTTTCTTAATAATCTTATTCAGTCCTGTGTTAATTATGCAGTTTTATTAGATTTTTGTCGGATTTCTTAGTGACAGGATATTCATAATCGCTAAATATTAATAACAACTCCGAACACTAACGCTAAAATAACTAACTGCGACGTTGAGTTATGACGTCAATAAAGTCTTGCTGACGTCGACGTTATCCGACGATAACGTTCAATAAAGCGAATAGTTTTGGTTAAATTCATGCATAAACTGATTTAAAATGTAATAAATAGATTAGTTAACTGTTGTGTTTGATTATAGGGAAATCCTTCACTCGATAGTAAGCGTGTTTTGTTTTTTCACTCACTCGCATACGCTCGTTCGTGAAAAGAACAACACGTCTACCATTTCGTGAGGGATTTCCCTATAATCGGTCCCAGCAGTTAAATAATCTCTATTTATTTTTTGGACCAGTTTCCCCCGGTTTTCCATCTAGAGGGTTATATTTACGAGTTTACATTCAAATCGATTTAACTTACCTCAATCAAATTTCAATGCAATATGCGCTTGAATAGCACTTCATACCATTTAATGCAAAAATGAGAAAACTGCTTAATCAGTTTAAATATCATAATTTTCCAACCAAAAAGGGAAAATACGCCCAACGCTCTACAATTGTACAAAGATATGTCATGCGGAATTTGACAATTCAAATTTCAGCCATTTACATGGAAATCTTAGTTTTACATTCGCACAGCCATTTCCATAAATCAAATTTTTAAAATACTTTTTGTGTCTGACAGCCATTTCCAAACAGTATCTTGTTTATACGTATATTCTTTAACTTCAGACAAAAACATTTGTTGTTAAATCCGTTGTCTGCATTTCAATAATGTCGATTCGAATAAAACTCGTTTAAAACACAATTACTCATAGCCTGCTCAATCAATTTTGACTTGCCGTTAGTGTTGTGAAATTACATGGCTAGTATCGTGCATTTAAAAAGACAATTCCAAGAATTGATTCTCGTTATAATTTCAGATATTTCATCACACCACAGGTTTCTAAATGGATGTAGGGTAATTTATCAATCGTGAACGCTCGGCCAATCCCGTCATTCTTCCGGATCCCGCCTCGTCAATCGGAACTCTTCGCCAATTTCCGTACTCGGGAATAGTGGCTCGGAGAGTATTGGGTGCCGCTCAATGGTTTTTTGCATCAAAATGCAGCATTTGGTTCGGTTTTCGATTGTAGCTCTCCGCAAATTAGTGCTCTTCTATATAATGTTGTATTGATGAAAATATTGCAGATTAGAGAGTGATTTTGATCAATTTCTTGATATTTTATCGCTATGACCGATAAATTATACTTTTTAACAAAATAAATCCCGTAGTTGAAATCAAGACGTTTCGGCCCCAAACAGTTCGTTCGGTCCCAAACAGTTCGATCCATATAATGACTGACAGTTTGGAAGCATTTGTTGAGTTTTCCAAATATATACTTTAATATTACGGTTGAATTGAAGGGAGAGGAGGAAGAGACATTGTAATTATGATTATATCATATTATGGGAGTGATTGTTTACCGTTTTGTCAGTCGAGAGTGATATGTCAGCTGCATGCATATATAAACTTGATATTGTATCAGTAAATCAATTAATAAAACTCTAAACAAAGAAAGATATGACTCATGAAGTCCATACTGACGTCCATGGCGTCCAAGGTACTTGATATATTGTTAAATTACGCTTATATGGTCTGCAAGTATATATTGTTTCTCCAATCCACAGACATTAGGGTACACCTTTGACATGAGGGTTAGTTTATTGCAAGATATAGATCTTATACATATATCATCTAGTGAAAACATTCCAGATATCATATATTTAATATAAACAATATGAAAATAGTTTATTTAACACTATTACTATGTGATCAATGATTACATCTAATGTATTTATTTTATAAGGGCTTCTTGAAGCATCAAACATTTTTAAAATGTTTAAATTTCAATCGGAGGCTCTAGTGTGTTTTACAAAAGATGGTTTACATGAGGAATAACTTTTATCAATGACATTTTAAACAAAAATGGAAATCTTTATTCATACATAGAATTGAATGAACACTATAATATACAGTCCAATTTTCTTGAATATGAAGGTCTTATAACTGCTGTCAGGAATTATTTGGCAAACCTGAATATTGTGCATCTAGCCTGTAACAGCCAAACCCTATTCGTCCACTAATCCTATCCTTAATTCTACAAAATGAGAAAGGCTGTCGAAACATATTTGACATCATGATTAGAAATAATGTATATCCCAAAGCATTAAGTAAATGGAAAAATGAAGTAGTTAGTGTTCCAAACTTTGAATTTGAAAGATTATATGCCTTACCTTATAAAATAACAAAAGATCCTAAGTTACCTTGGTTTAATTTAGAATCAACCATAGGATATTTGGAACAAATTACCCTTTTGCCTAAAATGAATATTAATAATAACGATATGTGCAACTTTTGCAAAAATACACCTGAAACTATCCAACATCTGTTTTGGAACTGTGGAACAGTAAAAGAATTCTGGTCAAAACTTCAAACTTATCTTACAGAAAAATGCAAAACAGCATTCGTAACTTTAACAGAAACAGATATTTTTATTTGGAAATAGTAAATTTAATACTGTTTTGAGCAAAATCATCATGCAAGCAAAACTTTACATTTATCGAAACAAGATGCAACGTCAAATTCCACAGCTTAACCTTTTTAAAACGTATATAATATCTTTGTACAAAGTTGAGAAACTAATCGCATATAAAAACTTAAAAATGAATACAATTGAAACCATGTGGAGTCAATACCTTGCTAGTATAGAGACAATTTACTTAGTTGATTTTTCCAGTATCAAACTGTAGCAAATAAACTTAATGTTTTCATTCTGGGACATGCAAAGCTTAGCTTACTAATTAGAAATAACATACCCTTGCTTATATCTTGATCTTCCTTAATCAACCTTGTTTTTTATAGAAAAAATAATAATTTTGGAAGTTGGGTATATTAATCCTTTAAAACTATCCTAAAACATTGTCCTTTGATAATGGATTTATATACAGATATTTTACACAGTATGTTTTTTTTTTCTCTTTCCAAAAACAAAATATGAGAAAAAATCAGTGTAGCATGAAACAATGTGTATTTTTGATACTATAACATTAAAATTATCTGTGTAAAGCAAGTCTGTATGTATTGACAATGTGGGTTTTACACCGGGTTTTGAAACAAAAAATATTTTCTTTAGGGCTGGCATGGCGCAGTCGGTAGTGCAGTGGATTTGTAACCGGAGGCCCCGGGTTCAATCCTCCGTGGCGCCACTGAGTTTCGTCGGTGTGTTCTTGACCAAGACACTTTTTGTTAGCCTCGTCCGACGGATGGGGACGTAAACCGGGCAGTACCGTGTATCAGTCTATCCTCCGAGCACGTTAAAGAACCATAGGAATCTATTTGATAATAAGAGTAGGGCACGGTTCTCGGATTCCTATGTATCCTCCCCCTCTCTCTGGGGCAGCTCTAAATAACCTATACTGTGTTGATGATCCGTTAAACAACATTCGTTTCAATTCAATTGATAGATTTATTATTGTTTTTTCCCCCATAACCTAGCACTAGTCCTTCATAATAAGACTTTGCATTTTGTATGCCGTATTTCACATTTTTTGTCTTTTTATTTTTTAACTTTTTTTTTATTTTGCCTAAATGCGAACAGTAGTCAATATGAAAAAATAAAGATCACAATAATGAAGATTAAACGTGAAAAAAGCTACTGTATGATATCTAAAAATGGATATATATTTACATAATTGTTATAAACTTCCATTCTTGGCATTGATCTCAGCTCTCTGAAGCGCCCATTGAAACGACGGAGCTAGTATTTTTCAACATTTCAATTAAAGACACACCCGGTTAAAATGAGATAATAAATATAATAACAGTCGTGAAAGAAAAGAATGTAGTTAGAAGAGCTTATGGATGTGTAAACGTCTTGAAAACTGGTCGACATCACATGTTAGGTTTCATCCTGCGCTAAAACGACCACTCGTTAGTTTCTGTTTGGCTACCAAGATTTAAAGGGCAAAGGTCATAGCACAAAAAGAGAAGAATATGGACAAAAGAGGGCCTCAGGGAAGATTTTTGTAAATATATGGTAAACATATTTAAAAAAGACCGATTATTGTAGCAAAATAACATAGTTTTTCATTTTAAGACCAAAGGGTAATATAATAGGGCCTTAAAGATAATGAATTGAAAAGAGGGCCTCAGGGAAGATAATTTTACTAACTGGGCCACTGTCTTCTAAGAGCATTCAATGCATTACAATATTAGGTAAAATATTTTATAAGAGGCTCATTATTGCAAAACCAAAAGAGGGAAACGGCTTTCAAAGAAGAAAAGAGGGCCTCATGAAAGATTTTATTGCTAAATGGGCCATTGTCTTGTAATAGCTTCTTTCCCTCGTGGTCGTTTCCAGACATGCTGTAACTTATGATATTCGATTGTTTAAATTGAATTTGATTACATTGAATTAAATTCAAAATTTAGAAATACTTAAAAAAATGTTTAATCCAGCTCTTTTTCCAAACAAATTTTTACTCCCACCAGGATTTGAACCTGGGTCTTCTACCCTAAAAGGATAGACGTGTTTACCGATTACACCATAGAAGTGGTACATGTTTGTACTAAGAGCAAATGAACTAAAAAATTAAACTGAAGTTCCTAATTTCACAGCAAAGTAGTTACAGTAAACTAGAATTAGCCCTGGCAATAGGGATTCATTTTGAATTCCAATTAATTTGACGAGGGATCAACGAAGTCAATGTCACATATTTCAAATACAAGTTAAGGGCAATTGGCTACTTATGACAACCCTGACGCCCATTTGTTGTGCTTATAATATAAAGCAAATATAAATATGTGCCTAATAAATACATAATTTTATATATGCAATTAATATAACATTTAAGCATGAAATGATTTAGATGTGAGTTGGCTGATGGGAGTCATCTGACGGATAGCTGGCAACATCTGTAAGATGAGGGTCATCAACATGAACCTGGTGGTTCAGTAAATCGGTTGGCTGGTTGTTTGAATGATTTACTTCATTTTTAGCACATGTTAGGCCATATATGATGATCGATATCATCCATGGTGGGGGCACACCACTTTTTCCTGGGTAGAAATAGTAGTGTATACCTTCTGCCCATCTGAAAGGACACACTTTCTTATTTATTCCAACTCGCAGTAAGAGAGAGGCGAGGTTTCAAACCATCCAAGCCACGGATGCAGTAAATCTGAATCAACCTTCTCAGCACATTAAACATTTATGGCACTGCTCCCAGATTCAGATGTAACCTTTCTTAATTTTTTTTGGATCCAGTAACTTCTAGGTATGGTTATATAAAATGTGTAACCTGTTGCTATAAATACTAAAATAATTTCCTCTGCTTTAAACCTTCTACTAGATACGTATCATACGATGTATCTGTAGGCAGCATTAAAAAAAATTAGTGACTGTCCCGTTCATTTGTTTTGTACAATTTAAACAGAATTAATTAGGTGCATATAGTATATATAAACCATCACGGTCTCTTTCAGCGTAAATCCACGTATATAAATGATGTCATGGTCTCTTTCAGCGTAAATCCACGTATATAAATCACGTCACCGTCCCTTTCAGAGTAAATCCACGTAATAAATTACGTCACCGTCTCTTTCAGCGTAAATCCACGTATATAAATGACGTCACCGTTTCTTTCAGCCTAAATCAACATATAAATGATGTCACCGTCTCTTCCAGTGTAAATCCACATATTATAACTTCACTGTAAATTTCAGGTTGAATTTGCATATAATAACTTCACTGTTTAATATTTCCAGGGTAAATTCACCGCATATATATATATTAACTTCAGTGTTAATTTCAGGGTAAAAATTTGCAAATATAGTAACTTCAGTGTTAATTTCAGGTGAATTAATGGACTTCTCTGTTAATTTCAGGATAAATTTGCATATATAGTAACTTCACTTATCAATTTTAGAAAAAAATAGTCAATAGAAAGAAAAAAATGAAAAAGAAAAATATAAGAATGCTTTTAAATGCATGGGTTGACATTATTTACTGTAAACAGTATCAAAGATAGAATTATAAAACGAAAAACTGCATTTTTTCTCAATTTAAAAAAAACATGCTTGCGACGGTATGGGTTATGTTCCTAAAATATATAAAAAAATCCACATTTATAAATGACGTTGCTGATCCTTCAGTGTAAATCCACATAACAACATCACTGTCGCTTTCAGCGTTAATCCGCATGTTTAGAATCTTCACTGTCAATTTCTGGATAAATCTATATGTATAAATAATTTCACTGTCTCTTTTTGTGTAAATCCCACTAAATAAACAAATTCAACATCCCTTTTAGTATCAAGTTGCAGTGATAAACAATGTCACTGTCTCTTTCAGCATAATTCCGTCTGTACAAATGATTTCACCGTCACTGACTTTCAGTGTTAATCCACACATATTATTAATAACTTCACTGTCACTTACTAGGTTAATCCACATGTATAAATAACTTCTACTTTTTATTTTCAGTTTTAAATTGATGTATTTAAATATATCAATATAACGTTAAGACCTGTTTAAGGAATTTTCACAGACATATTCTAACTATCTGGGTTCCATTTATTATGGGTGGGGGTGTTCCTGGTGGTGTTCCTTGTTGTTCCAGGCAGTGTTCCCTTTATTGCGCGTTTCTTTTTCCCATATCCCCGTGCCACTAAAGCAAGTCTCCACTCCTCAAATGACGACTCTACCAGGGGTGTCATTAAGAGGCGGGGATTTCTCCCTGCTACTTTGACTGGTCTACATGGCTACTATGAATAAAGAACAATGGCCAATTGATCAGTGATAGTGCAGGGAAAGCCGACATCCTGGTGAACCAATTCCAGTCTGTATTTACTAAAGACGACGATCCTGCTATGCCAAACGTCTCTACCCACAT
>JAWPHD010023982.1:0-20548 GCA_037043455.1 Cyrtodaria siliqua
CATTTCTCTACAAAATCATTTATCAAAACTCTATCCAGGTGTTCAGATCATATACGTAATGTATAACTGGTTAAAGCCGTTTATATAATATAATATATATATATATTTATATTATATACCTTGTAGTAGGTTTAGAAATGGTGTACATATTGTGTAAAATGTGGCTGTTGTGGGCGGGATAGCTACTATAAATGTATTGTCTTTCTGCCTTTCTGTATATCTTGGCTAGAAGGTGCGTCTCTATCAGCCAATCAGAAACGATACCAGAATCTCGGTAAAAGGCTGTCGCGTCAATCGTTTTATTTTTAGAAGAACTGTTCTAGACGTTTGTCTTGAAAACAAGCAAGCGTCGCAGGTGATCTAGACTACTAAGAAACGAACCTTCATTGACTTTTCTAAAATAAATCTTCTTGCTATGTAAATTAGCTACCCATCCAGAGGGGTATATCATCTTAAATGTGAAGATAAAAACATGACCATATATGATGCGGCACCGCGTGTATGATGATATCGTCAGGACAATGTCAATATTGTTAACCCCACTGTCAATCAATTCTTAATCTGTTGGTTTTAACTCCCAGAGAGATCTAACCTAGTATAGATATATTACTTAGAGATCGTTCGAGACACACCAGATAATAACCTTTCGTGTTCTTGTTATAATTCCGCCTAAGTCCAAACTTGATGTAATAAAAAATCAATTAAGTTCGCTTGCAGTAAAATCTACATTATAACATCGTGTGGGTTTATTCTTATAGTTAAAGGGACACACGGCAATCTTGATTCGTTTAAAACTCGTGGCGTCCAGTTAGTTTCTACATAAATTGCATTTGTTCATTCATTAATATTAATTATAAGAAGTTAATCAAGCACATTTCTTTAGCATACTACTAACTGTTAACTGTATTGCATCAATAATATATTTAAACCTATGGTATAATAGCGAAGCAAAATCGAAAACTAAACGTTGTATTTAATTATATTCAAGCAGGTTTAAAATCAACATGCAACTTGATTTATAAATCGAGACACGCAGTTTAATGCTTGATAAAATCTTCAAGATTGCCCTGGGTCCCTTTAAGAATGGGTGGCATAAACAAAAACAATAAATAAATAAACACACGTAATAGCATACAAACAGGTTTTATAGTTGATTAAAGTCTCGTCATAGTACAGTATTATATATACAATAAACCAAAACATATGATTTTAACTATACATTCTAAAAGAAGTATAAGAGACTATATGAAAATAGATTTCATTTGCAACAATAACATAATATGACAAATTGCACTTAAGTGATTGGTTCTGGACTATTGTACCAGCCGTGCCATCAGATTCACAAATACCTGAAGCAATAACCAAAATGAACCAATCACGAAGGTTTTTATTACTTTCACAACATATATATATATCACAGAATAAAATGTTTCGGCCTATACAAACATATATATAATATGTAAAAGCTGAACAGTCATTGTTAATCGTCCGCATGTGTATCATAACCATGGTACACACATTAGTTTAAACCACTAAAAGTGTCTGCAAGGACAGGCTATGAATTTTGTAAATTATAATACAGCAGTTGGACGGAAATATTAAGATAGTAGAAAGTAGCTGTATTTGTATAGTAGAATCAATAGTTGCATGATAAAATATCGAATTATGTAAAACAGTTCATATAGGAATAATGTACATAAGTATTACCATTATGTACACATTTATAAATTACAGAAAGTAATATTCCGTTCAATGTTTTGACCAAAAAGATAAATCTTGGCGGATTTTTGTTTAATCTTTTTATCAAAGACTTGTCTCTTCATATTAAAGCTTTAGGTAACGGCATTGATATCGATAATGAAATGGTAAATATACTACTGTATGCTGATGATATTGTTCTAATTGCAGCAAATGAGAATGATCTTCAAATCACGCTAAATAAACTTAATGATTGGTGCACTATACATACTCGTAGTATGTCTGTTATTACCACTAAGAGCAACATTGTTCACTTTAGACCTAACTCTATATCTAGGTCAGAATTTGCTTTTACTTGTGGAACCTATAAGATTGATATCATTGATAAATATCTATATTATATATTCTGTGATGAATTATAGAAATTTCCCAGTTTGAGAAAATCTATAACATATCCCTTCCTCTACTGTGCTATCTCGCCTAGTGCGCAAGATAGCACACCTAGTGCGCAAGATAGCACAGTAGCCAAATGTTATGAACTAAACTATAGACGTCACGATATTACGTCACGAATTGACGTCATAATATTACTCCGCGCTGTCGCCAAAGGAGTGACAGAAGAAGGAATACTTGTGTCAAAAGACGATTGGAAAGAAATTCATTACAGAAAATATATTATATAGTTTAATTAACATTTTTGTCGTGATACGGAAAATAATTCACTCGTGAGAAATATTCTTGCGATAAAGAAACTCGTGCGAAAACGCACTCGTTTCTATATCGCAAGAATCTTTCTCACTCGGGAATTATTTCCCGTATCACTTCAACAATGTTAATCAAACTCTATATATCTTGGAATCGTTTTAACCGAACATCTAGTGTTACTGCAAAGGTAATCGCGAGTCGTGCTTTGGGTTTGCTAATTGCAAAATAGAAGTGTTTAGGTGGTATGCCATATGATGTATATTCTAAATTATATGGCTCTTAGTTTGGTCCATTATTTCTCATGGCGCTGCTATATGGGGTTGCACATCTTATTCATGCATTAATGCCGCACAAAATAGTACCTGGGCACGGGGAAATATACCCCAACGGCTGCTGAATTACAATTTGAACTACATATAAACACCTACATATATACACAATATATTTAATACTTAGCAATCTTAGAAATGCAGTACATCATCAAAAGCATTAATTATCGATATAAATATTCTTAAAAGCCGAAAACATGTTTTGCTAAAGTTACTTCCCTTGACAAAAAATACCTCCATTTGTGTTTTGACAGCAGTAGACGTGAGCTGTTGTTTTCATTTAATTTCAGGTACATTATGTTATTTAGACAGTTTGCATGATAAAAACTTACATGTTTAGTAACTTAGAATGTCAGTTGTATTTTGGCTCGTGTCGAAAAGTGATAAATATTCACCAAAGGCTCGTATTTATCACTTTTCTTACACTCACCAAAATGCATCTGAAATTCTAAGTTATTAACCATGCAATTTTATATATGAACTGTCTTACATAATTAGAGCACTTTAATATCATATATAATACTATACATACAGTATAGGGTATTTGTTTGTCTTTTTATTTTCATCGAGAAGCGAGAAAACTTATATTATCACGAGTGCTTTAGCAAATATCAAAAATAAAAAGGTTGGGTGTATGTAAATAGATAGGTTTATACGCGCTTTACTACTGTCTCGCCGCAGCTTTTATGTTGATATCGGTAGGGCGTCCGCTTCACATGCAAGGGGTGCCTAAATATTTAAATGTACATTTTTCGATCCGATTACAATTATATACCCACAACCTGGAAACTTATGCTGAAAAAATATAATGCTCCAAAACAATGACGTCAACTGTCTAAGTATTCCTGGCTATCCGTCACTCTCTTCTGTGATGGCAAGCCATGCTGCATACAGTAAACTAACATATAGTTAACCATCACGCTTCACATTACTGTCCACTTCCCAGGAAACAAAAAAGAAACTTTTTGACAACAGTAGTAGCTATACTAGGTTTTGGATGTGAAGTAGCTATCCCGCCAACAACAGCCAAACGTTACAACATATGAACACCGTTTGTAAACCTACTGACGACGAGGTATACATAACTTACATATTTTGAGTTATACACAATATAAATGGCTTTAACCAGCCAGGTCAAACACCAAAAACTGGAGCGTTGAAGTAAGAGTTACCAAATCATAATTCATTTTACGCATATTCAATCACGGTTAATTTAAAAATTCGTGAGTAAACCTTTACCTGTATTCGGCAAATATACATTATTATATCACCTGAACACCTGGATAAAGTGTTGATACACGGTTTTGAAGTTTAATTTTGCCGTTATTTGGTGGGATAGTTTCTTTAAAATATTATCTACAGATTATGGCTTCTAAGTGTATATTGTCTGGCCTTTTTAAATACTCCAATGCTTATTTTAAAATGATATCTTACGAAAGTCAAGCTCTCACTGCTATGCCAATATTTAAAAAAGAGCTTCCGCCATTCCCTTACAGACTTGACTTAATCGTGTAAACTATAAAATGACATTTCTTTTTTGAAACGATTCGCATGCTGTGCAAACAACATTGAACATCGTCTACTAGCCTTAAAATGAGTGGTATAGGAATAAGGTTCGCGCAAGAGCAAGACTTATCCAGTAATAATTTGTTCCATTCTTCGGTTTTTGTTGAATTCCATAAAATTAGAATTTAAACACAAAAAATGGATTGATCCAGTTTGTAGGGAATTTGAATTAAAAAAAAACCTCAACTACACAACAGATGCGTCCGCAACACTCCTACACGAACATATTATGAAACGTCATTTTGCATTTGTTTGTTGTGTAAACAAATAGAAATGATGCTTGTAATCTGTGACATCAGATACTTGTAATCAGTGTTGTAGCATGGTCGCTGATATTCTCTTTGAATTTGCACAGTTGTAAATCATTTAATTGAAAAAATAACAGAATGACTGGTGTACTCTAACTACAAGTTATCGGAAGTAAGTGTATGGCAGAGAGATGAAGGTTTAGCACCACTAATTACATGTAAACCTCCGAGGTGTAGTCAAATGTAGTTCCTGTAATAGAAAGTAATCCCTCCTTTTTTGGTGGAAATTGGCATTGTAAGTAAGGGAAAACTGCCCATTTCTATTCGATTTTGTGGCTGTATGTATAAGAAGCGCATTTATAGGTTTTACTGGGTCACTGACATTTTCGAAATTTCGACGCTATGCTTACACTTTGTGAACAATGAAAATAGCTGTACCCTTGACCTGTTTAGTAAACAAACAAGAACTTTCTTATATGTCTTGTGACCCCACCTTTTCTGGTGATTTTTCAAGTGGAAAATATAGTTTATCTTTATAAATATACATTAATTTTCAATTACTACTTCATTTCTTCATCTTTCGTCAGTTTTTGCGCACAATATGAACTATGTATGTGTCGACGTGCCATAAAACACCATTCATTCATTCAAGTGGAGAATTAGTTTTCCATATGAACATTACACTGTTGCATTATCCATACTTGAGTTGAATTTGCAGCAAATAATTAATATGTGACACTTTAACATTGGTGTCTATGGGGAAAATAATTAGTGGTTTCATACCTGAAATGTACATTCCTACAAAACAAATAGAGTATGGTCTCATTCAAATCAATTAACTCGACGAGATCGTACTCTTTTATTTAACGGTAATACTATAGATCTATAGAAAGACTCAATTAAAAACAGACTGAGTCAATTAATTAACAAACAAAAGTACCGCGATTGTTCGTTTAGCCTTCTCCTAAGTATGTTGTAAAATACTTCTAGTCGGTACAATATATGCTCGTGTAATGCTATAGCACAATGGTGCTTTTAATGGCAACTAATGTTTCATAAAAATAATTCTTTATTATTCACAATATAGACATAGGAACAAAGCTTAAACAAAAGCAACATTTTTCAAACTATAAAACCCTTTAAAATATCGGAAATAATAATTCCTTAGTCAAATAAAGACCATTTGTTAGCTCAATATTAACCCCATGTGGTCGTAATAGAAATGCATAAAAAATAGCTGTGTAAACCCAATCCATGATAAAGGTAAAATACACCGTGACCTCATCTTTTAATTTCTGACCTGATAAACAGGACAAAATTAATTAGCTTCCAAAGATGTGTCTAGAAGAAATCAAGTTACATTGTGGATATTTTATTTTAAGCTCATACTTTAATTAAATGTGACATTGACTTCTCGCTAACTGACGCCCCCATTAATAGACAATTTGTCTACTCAAAGGACACACGTTCATTAACATTGCCATTATTGAGATAAAGGGAGGTAACCAGTTCCAATGCGAATCATTGTGAAAGTCACTGCAAAAGGTCATGATTAGGGTCACTGTGAAACTGACCTTTAATCAACTGGTCCAAAAAACATAAGTTGCATTAAGATCAAGCCATTATAACTCGAGGAATTGCAAGGAAACCAGCTTCAGGGGAATTATACCGGTCACTGTGACCTCAACCATGACTCCAAAAAATCAACAGACCTCTTGTATGGAATGCGGGTTGGGACATGCTAATTGCCATTCGCCATTTGCTGATTGCCATTTGCCATTTGCTATTTGCCACTTGCTGATTGCCAAAGCGACATGAAAAGCCAATTTCACAAATATATATATATATATATATTTTTTTTTTCAAAAATCACAATTTTGCATCAATAAATGAAATCGCCAATAATATATCACCAATAATATAGGTCCCGGATGATCCCGGATCACTAGGCTTATCACAGGCAAAATATGGCAAATAGCAAATGGCAAATAGCAATTGGCAAATAGCAAATGGCAATTAGCAAATGGCAAATAGCAATTGGCAAATAGCAAATGGCAAATAGCAAATGGTAATTAGCAAATGGCAATTGGCAAATAGCAAATGGCAAATAGCAAATGGCAATTGGCAAATAGCAAATGGCAAATAACAAATGGCAATTGGCAAATAGCAAATGGCAAATAGCAAATGGCAATTGGCAAATAGCAAATGGCAAATAACAAATGGCAATTGGCAAATAGCAAATGGCAAATAGCAAATGGCAATTGGCAAATAGCAAATGGCAAATAGCAATTGGCAAATAACAAATGGCAATTGGCAAATAGCAAATGGCAATTTGCCATATCCTATTACTCATGAATTATTATCACAGGAAATCGAAAGAATATACATATACACACGTTTTATATACAATAGTTTTATTTGAAACACGCTGATAAAATGAATCATACAATATAAAAGATAAAGCGACATGAAAAGCCAATTTCACAGATATCATATAAAAAATTATTTAATTATAAATTATTTCTTTCAAAAGCCACAATTTGCAAATAGCAAATGGCAATTAGCAAATGGCAAATAGCAAATGGCAATTGGCAATTGGCAAATAGCAAATGGCAAATAGCAAATGACAATTAGCATGTCCCAACCTGCATTCCATACTACGAATGGCAATTGGCAAATAGCAAATGACAAATGGCAATTGGCAATTAGCAAATGGCATGTTAGCAACCAGCATTCCATACTCTTGACTCACACAAGACTAACATTCACATATACCAAGTGTTCGATTAAGACCAGACTATTATATATAAAGTGCAAAATCCTCTGCCCTCACACAATAGACGGGCAACGTGAAACCGTAATCTATACGTTTCAAAACGGGCGCATACAAAAACGAAATTGGTACTGTGCATTATAATACAGTAAATACTATATTATATCAGCTATGTCGCTCTTAATGTCTTGTATCCTTTATGTGATTTTAAGAATACGATATGAATTGGTGGTATATTACACATTTTATTGGTTTCACTTTCTAAAGCTTTAACAGTCAATTGTATTGGCTATATATCGAACATAATTTAAGCGAGAATATTGCTGCGTCACTAATTTTAGTTTCGTTTGAAAAAAAAAATGAAGGCATTGAAAAATCATTGGAACTTGGGCTCTGAAATAGTTTCAATGGGAGTGTGAAGTTATCTATTGAATCAATGCTCATACAGAAATAAGCACCGGCAATTTAGACGAAGTAAATTCTTTTTAATATGTTTTTGAAATTAACTTTGAAGGGTGGTATCTATTTGAACGTACTCTTGGCTAATTTACTCTTTTTCCCAATAAACTCGTTTGAAGTGTAGGAAGAAACGAAACGTGGGAAAATAGCACGAGTTTCGTTTCTACTAACCCACTTAAATAATTGTAACCATGCGTATTATATCTCAATCTCATTAAAATCAGACCCTTTTCACGCTACGATACTCTTCGCTACTACAATAGGATATGATTGTATATCTAGGTCGAGTATATAGTGCATATGGTATTTCACATATTGTCGGTTTCCATAACAATACACAATTTGACAAATCGAAAAATAGAAAGATGAGCAATCGCGACAAAGATCATTTTATATGATCATTTTATATATGTATATTTCTTAAAATATACAAGGCCGAAAAACAGAAATAATATATTTTTTGGCCAGAAAACAAAGATGTTACATCATACATAGCCGGAAAACATAGGTTACAGAGCTGTAGATAAGCGGAGTTTTTGAGTATTTTACTCATACTTTTTTTTACAAAAACCCTCAATTTTTTTTAAAAATGTGAGTATCATTGCTCATCAACTTTCTATAAAAACTCATAACTTTTAAAAATCATGAGTATTATATTGTATGTTTTGTCCTGTGGAACAGTTTATTCCATATTTACATGATGAAAATTGTTCCAATCCTGTGTCTAATATTAAGGTCATACAGTGATTCTTTTGTTTTTACTTAACTTCCATTTAATCAGAATAGTTGTTTCTTTTAAAATATATTAATTCACATCCATTTTGAAAGCATGAACTATTTAAAGCAAGTGTTTACTATGAACGAGTTCCCTTTACTCATTAATTTTGAATATTCATTGCAGTCAAAAATTATCTACATCTCTGGACCGTTTTATTTTTTAATATTCCGTAAAAGATATATTCCGTAAAAGATAAATGGCCGGAAGTCAGTCTTATCTTAGATTAATGTATTAGTTATATAACGACTTGCTATATTTGTTAACTAGGCAGACACAACGACCGTTGCTATTGGCAACCGTCAGAATCATTCGATCAAATAAAACATGGCAACATGGATGCAGTCTATGATGTGAAACTAACATTTCTTTATTTAACATGCTTTCAACAAGACTAATTAGTATGACAACATGTAGAATGAATGTAACGAAAGATACATCCCTATCCCTGCCACAAGCACAGTCTGATCAGCGACTGTACTCGACAACCGTTTACAGTAGCCCGACTTACCTTCCAACTATTGGGCCTGTACGGAAATGACCAATCATTGCTGCTCTTACTGCTCACAGAACCTCCGGCCCAACTGCCGGCCTTTTTGATTGGATATTTGCTAGATTTGGGCGCGAACTTCACAGAATGTGCCATTTTGCACAGGTCGACACTATGCCACTTCTGTCCGTTAATTAAAATCAAAGTCCTCTGTCAACGACTCACAGTTATACAGTATACATTGCAAAAAATATTAAAATGCATTAAATCAACATCAATGATGATGCAGAAGTCACATTCTCTTCACATACTCTGGTTTATTTTTATGAAATCACACAAATAGTATTTTGTATTTAATCAGTTACTGTTATCCATATTTCACAATTCTTTCTGAAAATCTAGGATTTTTTATCCTGAACTAACCAACAACGCTACCTATATCTTATCGTGATTCTTAACCGATTGATAAAACAGACAGTACAACTGTTTTCTTACGTTTACATGTTATCAAGCGTCAGAGTTAAACTTTAAATGATCAATACGTGCACTTGTGTACTATGATCGATCATCGGGGACACCACGAGCTTGTCTTTTTACAAACAGCTATTACAATATTTATCAGACAAAAAGTAAATAGAAATAATCTCCACTTAAGTAATTTAGCGGACAGATAATATAGAACTAATACATAAATAGTGCCGTTTGCTTCTGATTTGATTGGTTTATATCTATGCCTACGTAGTTCGATAATATCGGAAAATAGGAAAGTGATGTTATTAAAAGAGATTACAATAGGAAGTGTTAAACCATGTATTGTTGAATGGAAGATCATTTAAAAAGACCTTGTATTAGTGACAATTATGTCATGTGTAGGCTTGCGTTACATTCACGAACAAAACCAGTTTATTTCTATAAGAAAGTTGAATATATTGCATATGAAGTTATCTGATTTCTCAGCTATTTGAATATAAAAAAATGAACTTATAAAGGACAATTTTAATTTGGATAAAAAGTTAGACAAATAACTGAGTCGTTTCGAAAAGACCACAATCTAATGTGATACATATTCCAATGTGTCCATGTTGTGTATTTTCACTTGCTAGTGTCTTGGAGGGACGTCAATCATTACTGATAGGCAATATACACGCGCGCATGACTTTACTATATAATAAGCATACTTAACGATTTCTCAAACAATTAAAAACAAATCATTAGCTATGTATCAGCGTGTCACCAATACAGTTCTCCGGCGGTCTTTGCCTTTTGTCACATATACAGTTCCTCGCCAGACGAAACCTCTTGTCGTACTCCCAGCTCTCTGTCAATCGAAGTCTCGGTCGATGCCTCTTGTCACTCACACATTTCTCCGTCATTCGATGCCTCTCGTCGTACATACAGTTCTCCGTCAGTCGAAGTCTCTTGTCGTACATACAGTTCTCCGTCAGTCGATGCCTCTTTGCACTCATACAGTTCCCCGTCATTCGATGCATCTTGTCACACATACAGTTCCCCGTCATTCGATGTTTCTTGTCACTCATACAGTTTCCCGTCAGTCGATGCCTCTTGTCGGTCATACAGTTCTCCGTCAGGCGATGCCTCTTGTCACTCTTACAGTTCCCCGTCATTCGATGCATCTTGTCGTAATGCCTCTTGTCACTCTTACAGTTCCCCGTCATTCGATGCATCTTGTCGTACATACAGTTCCCCGTCATTCCATGACTCTTGTCATACATACAGTTCTCTGTCAGTCGATGACTCTTGTCACTAATACAGTTCCCCGTCATTCGATGCCCCTTGTCGTACATACAGTTCTCCGTCATTCGATGTCTCTTGTCGTACATACAGTTCTCTGTCATATAATGTCTCTTGTCGTACATACAGTTCCCTGTCATTCCATGCCTCTGGTCAATCATACAGTTCTTAGTCAGTCGATGTCTCGTGTCTCTCAAACAGTTCCCCATGAGGCGATGTCTCTTGTCGTACACACATTTCTCCGTCAGTCGATGTCTCTTGTCGTACATACAGTTCCCCGTCATTCCAAGCCTCTTGTCAAATAAACAGTTCTCCGTCAGTCGATGCCTCTTGTCATACATTCAGTTCTCCGTCCATCGATGTCTCTTGTCGTACGTACAGTACTCTGTCCGTCGATGTCTCTTGTCGTACGTACAGTTCTCGGTCAGTCGATGTTTCTTGTCGTATATACAGTTCTCCGTCGGTCGATATTTCTTGTCGTACATACAGTTCTGCGTAAGTCGATGTCTCTTGTCGTACATACAGTTCTCCGTCCGTCGATGTCTCTTGTCGTACATACAGTTTTGCGTCCGTCGATGTCTCTTGTCGTACATGCAGTTCTCCATCAGTCGATGTTTCTTGTCGTACATACATTTCTCCGTCAGTCGATGTCTCTTGTCGAACATACAGTTATCCGTCCGTCAGTCGACATTTCTTGTCGTACATACAGTTCTCCGTCCGTCGTTGTCTCTTGTCGTACATACAGCTATCCGTCCGTCAGTCGATGTTTCTTGTCGTACAAACAGTTCTCCGTCCGTCGATGTCTCTTGTCGTACATACATTTCTCCGTCAGTCGATGTCTCTTGTCGTACATACAGTTATCCGTCCGTCAGTCGACGTTTCTTGTCATTCATACAGTTCTCCGTCAGTCGATGTCTCTTGTCACTCATACAGTTCTCCGTCATTCGATGCATCTTGTCACACATACAGTTCCCCGTCATTCGATGTTTCTTGTCACTCATACAGTTTCCCGTCAGTCGATGCCTCTTGTCGGTCATACAGTTCTCCGTCATTCGATGCATCTTGTCGTAATGCCTCTTGTCACTCTTACAGTTCCCCGTCATTCGATGCATCTTGTCGTACATACAGTTCCCCGTCATTCCATGACTCTTGTCATACATACAGTTCTCTGTCAGTCGATGACTCTTGTCACTAATACAGTTCCCCGTCATTCGATGCCCCTTGTCGTACATACAGTTCTCCGTCATTCGATGTCTCTTGTCGTACATACAGTTCTCTGTCATTTAATGTCTCTTGTCGTACATACAGTTCCCCGTAATTCCATGCCTCTGGTCAATCATACAGTTCTTAGTCAGTCGATGTCTCGTGTCTCTCAAACAGTTCCCCATGAGGCGATGTCTCTTGTCGTACACACATTTCTCCGTCAGTCGATGTCTCTTGTCGTACATACAGTTCCCCGTCATTCCAAGCCTCTTGTCAAATAAACAGTTCTCCGTCAGTCGATGCCTTTTGTCATACATTCAGTTCTCCGTCCATCGATGTCTCTTGTCGTACGTACAGTACTCTGTCCGTCGATGTCTCTTGTCGTACTTACAGTTCTCGGTCAGTCGATGTTTCTTGTCGTATATACAGTTCTCCGTCGGTCGATATTTCTTGTCGTACATACAGTTCTGCGTAAGTCGATGTCTCTTGTCGTACATACAGTTCTCCGTCCGTCGATGTCTCTTGTCGTACATACAGTTTTGTGTCCGTCGATGTCTCTTGTCGTACATGCAGTTCTCCATCAGTCGATGTTTCTTGTCGTACATACATTTCTCCGTCAGTCGATGTCTCTTGTCGAACATACAGTTATCCGTCCGTCAGTCGACATTTCTTGTCGTACATACAGTTCTCCGTCCGTCGTTGTCTCTTGTCGTACATACAGCTATCCGTCCGTCAGTCGATGTTTCTTGTCGTACAAACAGTTCTCCGTCCGTCGATGTCTCTTGCCGTACGTACATACATTTCTCCGTCAGTCGATGTCTCTTGTCGTACATACAGTTATCCGTCCGTCAGTCGACGTTTCTTGTCATTCATACAGTTCTCCGTCAGTCGATGTCTCTTGTCACTCATACAGTTCTCCGTCAGTCGATGCCTCTTGTCACTCTTACAGTTCCCCGTCATTCGATGCATCTTGTCGTGCATACAGTTCCCCGTCATTCCATGACTCTTTTCATACATACAGTTCTCCGTCAGTCGATGCCTCTTGTCACTAATACAGATCTTCGTCATTCGATGTCTCTTGTCATACATAAAGTTCCCCGTCATTACATGCCTCCTGTCATACATACAGTTTTCCATCAGTCGATGCCTCTTGTCACTCACACAGTTTTCCGTCATTCGATGCCCCTTGTCGTACATACAGTTCTCTGTCATTTGATGTCTCTTGTCGTACATACAGTTCCCCGTCATTTCATGGCTCTTGTCACTCATACAGTTCTTAGTCAGTCGATGCCTCGTGTCACTCAAACAGTTCCCCGTGAGGCGATGTTTCTTGTCGTACACACAGTTCTCCGGCAGTCGATGTCTCTTATCGTACATACAGTTCCGCGTCATTCCAAGCCTCTTGTCAAATAAACAGTTCTCCGTCAGTCGATGCCTCTTATCATACATTCGGTTCTCCGTCCGTCGATGTCTCTTGTCGTACGTACAGTACAGTACTCCGTCCGTCGATGTCTCTTGTCGTACGTACATTTCTCGGTCAGTCGATGTCTCTTGTCTACATACAGTTATCTGTCAGTCGATGGCTCTTGTCAAACATACTCCGTCAGTCGATGCCTCTTTTCACACAAACAGTTCCCCGTCAGTCGATGTCTCTTGTCATTCATACAGTTCTCCGTCAGTCGATGTCTCTTGTCACTCATACATTTCTCCGTCAATTGTTGTCTCTTTGTCGTACATACAGTTCTCCGTCAGTCGATGTCCCTTGTCGTATATACAGTTCTCCGTCCGTCGATGTCTCTTGTCATTCATACAGTTCCCCGTCAGTCGATGTCTCTTGTCATTCATACAGTTCTCCGTCAGTAGATGTCTCTTGTCACTCATACAGTTCTCCGTCAATTGATGTCTCTTTGTCGTACATACAGTTCTCCGTCAGTCGATGCTTCTTGTCGTACATACAGTTCTCCGTCAGTCGATGTCTCTTGTCGTACATACAGTTCTCCGTCAGTCGATGCCTCTTTCAACACAAACAATTTCCCGTCATTCGATGCCTCTTGTCGTACATACAGTTCCTGTCACACAAACAGTTCTCCGTCACTCTATGCCTCTTGTCACACAAACAGTTCTCCGTCAGTCGTTGTCTCTTGTCACACAATCAGTTCTCCGTCAATGTCCTGCCAGTCGACGCCTTTTGTCAGAAATACAATTTTCCACTAGTCGATGCCTCTTGTCACACAAACAGTCTCCGTCAGTCGATGTCTCTTGTCACACAAACAGTTCTCCGTCAGTCGTTGCCTCTTGTCACACAAACAGTTCTCCGTCAGTCGATGCCTCTTCTCACACAAACAGTTCTTCGTCAGTCGATGCCTATTCTCACACAAACAGTTCTCCGTCAGTCGATGTCAAACAGTTCTCCGTCAGTCGATGCCTCTTGTCACACAAACAGTTCTCCGTCAGTCGATGCATCTTCTCACACAAACAGTTCTCCGTCAGTCGATGCCTCTTCTCACACAAACAGTTCTCCGTCAGTCGATGCCGCTTCTCACACAAACACTTCTCTGTCAGTCGATGCCGCTTTTCATTTAGATCTGCAACTGACCAGTCAAATAAGTAAAATTAAAGGCGTTGAGAGTACTCAATGTTTAAACGGAATGGGAAGAGTTCCGATAGTGTAATGTGTGGTGGATGCACGTTTCATAATATCGTATCATTATTAACATATTTAATTCACAGGTCGCACTTGCTAAATCTTTTGTGACTTATTTGCCTTTGCGTAAAAATATTAACATTACATCAATACAAATATAATATTTCTCGATATCGTTTATTGGCTAATACTAATCCGCTTTCCAACAGGTGCAGCACTAATCCCGGGATTGTTTACAAGTATGTCGGTTATCAAGGAAAGTGACTTACGTATAGATACTATTTATATTTGTTCTACGTGTGCGATACGATTACATAGGATAAAATAAATTGAAACAAAACTACGGGTATACTGGAAATTTAAAATAGCCAACGTGAATAACTGACTCCCCACTCCAACCCCTCCCTGACCATATTGCTGATTAGTGATTTTCTGAAGTCAGTAAGGTATGTAAAAAAACTACGCCTCAAAATTGCACATATCTTACTTACAAATCATAATATGCTTTTTTCGCATTGTACGAACAAAGAATGTTGTCATATCTGAAGAATATCTACAGTGTAGCCATTGCAGATGTTTCGATATCTTTCTCCAACAAGTGAAATGGTCTCAACTTACATTTTCGCTTTACTGATCACAATAACTCTTATTTTGACAACAATACACGCTATAGTTTTAACACATTGTTAATATTATAACAAAGGTTATCAGAACACATTATCAGTGCGAAAAAAGTATAGGAGCTTTTGACCCTCAATTGTTACATTATTAACAAAAGGTGTTCAAAAAAATTAAACGTACTTCAACTGCTCTGCTATTAATAAACGTTCTAGGTTGTCTTTATGACAGTTTGTCTTTATGAAGTGTGAACTTTCCAATACGATAATGCATATCACTATTTTCAATCATTTTGAACAAATGGGGCTCACTGTCACATATACGAGAGATTACGGTGCTTGTATACAAGTGCCAAGTGTGAGAGAAGGTGCGAAACGATAAACATTGTAAAACCGTCGCGGGTATTAAGTTTTTAAATTAATTCTGCCCTGGCATGTCAATATAAACATAGACTTAATATATTTCTTGTCATCGAACGTATACATGCATCGCAACATGAATTAACTGTGGAGCTCTGTGGCCTAGTGGTAGAGCGTTGGACCCATGATTGAAAAGTTGTGGGTTCGATCCCCGCCAGTTTTTATGTAGAAAAACTAAAGGGACACCGCGAGTTTTAAAAAAACAAACAAGATTGCCGTGTGTCCCTTTAAGATGTTCCTGCTACATTAAACTCCTATATAAACATGTATCGAGGTAGATAAAGCGTTATAAACTCCTCCAATCGTGTATAAGAATAATAATAAAGAAGCCTTTTACTAACGACCTCCCCACCGCAAGTCCCCCTTAACTGAAGTGTGTATTTTTTTTATCCTCATTCGGCATTTTACATATTTCTTGACTTTAATTCGTAGTTCGATTCCCATTTGTATTAAATGACATTACTAATATGCGGTTCGCGCTTTTTATTTCAATGGTTAAGTGCGAGACAAACATTTCGCAGAAAGCAAGTTGATTAGTGGCAGTTGAGGCTTTTTTTCTCCATGTTTATATAAACCAGGTAAGTTGCAGATACCAGACTTTGGTATCATTAAAACGGAAACCTTTGCCAACTATTTTTTCTTTACGTCGGAGTAACTCCAACTTTGGCAATTTAAATGTTATAGATGAACCTGCAATATGCTATATTCTAAACAACGTGTTCAGAATGGAACTTCTAATAAAACAGCCCTAATTACAAAACTATATAATGTATATGTTCCTTTTTGTTTGAAGACTGAAATAGGGTTATGCACTTTATCATATTCGGTCTTTGATGATACTTTTAAACATAAATATTTCTTATATCATAATAATTATGCTGAATAGATTTAAATATGACATTCATCTTCAATGTCAGTGGGATTGCATAGTTGTTGTACTCTTTAATTTCTTTCTAAACTTTATATATACTATATCCCCCTGACTCAGTCATAAGTGTATGAGCAGACGCTAGTACATCTATGGTAAATAGACTACGTAGTCCTTTTTCGTAAACTACCTCAAGATGGTATTCATAATCAAAATTCAATATAACATTTATATACTGAAAGGAAAAAGAAACGCGACATGGGAATTTCCGCTACATATTTTATGTACAATATGCTGCCGTTATGGCTAGTTAAGATATTTCCTTTCGGAAAAAAAGACTAAAACAACATGTAACACAGCAAATAGTATTCTCGGAAAGTTTCATTATTGACAGAGTACGCGTTTGGCGCAAACTTAGGATGCAAAAGTTTGCAAACTCTTTACGTTAAATACAGCACTAAATTGGCTAAATTTTTCAAAGAGGAACTTCAACATTTATGAATTTCTTGTTACAACATGTACTGTGATTAAAACGTCTCCAACATCACAGTTGTGTCCTTTCTCTAACTAACTGCAACTTTTTTTTTACAAAACATCTTGGGATTTCCTTGGAATATACATGGAATAAATACAATATATAGCGGAAATTCCCGTGTCGCGTTTCTTTTTCCTTTCAGTATATATTACACACAACTAGTACCCAGTTTGGCTCTAAATAGTGGTCCATTTTAACAAAGCCTTGTCGAGAAATTCACCTACTGCTGTTGTTTTTGTATTTGCTACTGCTGCTGCTCTTAACAACAACATTTACATGATTTATAAATGTCGCCAACACTATCATTACACGGTAAGACACAGTCTCATCTCACGTCTCTACAAGTAGGCTTATATATATCAATATATAAGCATCTATGAAACCATTCGACTCATGTGGCGTATAAAATACATCTAGGCCAATGTTCATTGCAAAATGTGTGTTTAGGCCCATATATATTGGCAGCATACGCCATAATTAAAAAAAAAAAGAGTACCAGGTTCTCTGTTGCTAGGAAACTGAGCAACGCATGGTTACGCTTCACAGTCCTCACTACATGGAATAACGAACAACCAAAGAGAAATCTATTTCATTAATTTTCTTTCTTAGCAGGAGATACGTTAATCTATGTCGTGATGAGGGACGTTTTTCGAATAAATGATCGTTTAGGTCGATACAACTGTGTGTATAATCAGTTAACACTGATCATAACTGATTTCTCAACCACAAGCTGTATTATATATACATATAACAGTTGATCATAACTGATGTCTAGTTTAGAGGCCATATTTATTTGTCGTAAATAAACAAATAAACAAGTTATTTTATATATATAATAGTCGATCATACCTGATATCTCTAAAATATACATTATTTATTAGTCGTACAATAACAAGTATATTATATATTTATAATAGTCGATCATAACTTTTATAATATATAATAGTCGTACAATATCTATATATCCTACACCAATATATAATAGTCGTATAATATTCGATCATAACTGATGTCTCCTTTAGAGACATTCTGTATTAGTCGTACTATAACAAGCTATATAATAATAATAATAATAATAATATTAATAATAATGATGATGATGATGATGATGATGATGATGATGATGATGATGATGATGATGATGATGATGATGAGGATGATGATGATTTATTATTATTATTATTATTACGTACCACCCACATGTAGATTAGAACAGATAACTAAAATTGTGTCTCACCTTCCGCCATTTGCCCATTATCCGCTCTGGTTTAATGTTCTTCCCAAATTGTATAAATAATTAATTTGGCATTTGCATGGTAATGGTTAGGAATCGTAATTTATTGTTAATTGCTGCCTTCCACAAATACGTTCAAATATGACCACTTATTCTCTCCAAGTACTTCTTATATACTATAACAAAGAGGCAGTAGTAATCTAAACAGTTCTGTATTATTAATCATGTTTATGTTGAGGATAAAACTTTGGTATTCCTTCAGCTGTACTGAACTCTTGAAGACACAGTTAAGAGTATAGATTAAATAATATCCTATTGTCGACTGAATAGAATTTATCTTGTCTTTTACTTATAATAAATTCACAGTTTTAGACATTTGATAAAAAGTCCTGTCAAAAAGCAAAGGTCAGTCAGGATTGTGACGGACACAAGTTAATGCCATATTAAATGTTACGTTTCAATGTTTGCGTTTAACGTGTTAATGTTTGCTTCCTACTTTTTCACTATTCACGACATTAAGCACTGCATATATATATATATATATATGTGTGTGTATATATAATATCCGTAATGAAGTCGCACTATTTTTTTTGACAGCTGTGAAAACTGAATCATATGCACTGACAATTTACAAAACGTACCTATTTCGAAGGCGTTGACCCATTCTAAAACGTGCATTCAAAAGAAGTTACAAATATATCAATATGTTTTTGATATGTAAATATCAACAGAATCGCATTTGATGAGTTCAATAACTTGACATTAAAATGTCATAAATAATAAATACACTCCATTGGTAGATTACTTAACTTTCGGTGTATTGAGTTCGTGCTGTGAAAAACATGCGCGTAGGTAAGGGAATTGTATAGCGGTACCGTTCTATTTATTTTGCGGCATATTTGACATATTGAAATATTTATTTTTAATATATACTGAAAAGAAAAAGAAACGCATTATAAAAAAATTGCTTATACTACACTATTATATACACCTATTTCCACGTAATATTCCAGATATATCTCAACGTGTTTTGTACAAAAAGGGGGCTACAACTCATTACAGGACAACTCTGTCACGTAGTAGACCATTAAATCAAAGTATACTTTGTTACACGAAATTCATAAATGCTGAAGTTTCGCTTGAACAAGTCAAGCCATTTCAGTATTGTGTTTAATGTTAAGAGATTGCAACGTTTAAAGCCTAAGTTTTCTCACGTGATTGAGCCAAATGCGCATACTGTCAATATTGAAACTTTAACGAGGTACAACCATCGGTGTGTTCGGTGCTGTTTAAACCTTCTTTCCGAAAGGACAGGACTAATGTCGCCCTGTACCATTCGATTAGCAGTAGCATATTAAACATATAAAATATAGTGGAAATACCCATTATGCGTTTATTTTTCCTTTCAGTATATGATATCCAAATAGACGACAGGACAATGACTGACCACGAATGACTGGATAAGCGCCACTAATGTACCACGGAACATTGCTCCCTCGTTATACAGCGTATCAATGAAAACACCAGTTCATTAACAATGTTAATAAGTTTTTGCAAATTGGCATTATACCCATTATTAATAGTTAATTTGCCTCACGATGGAAAATGGCATGGTCGGATCATGGTGTAGTTAGATGAGCTCTATGTATATATATATATGTGTGTGTGTGTGTGTGTGTGTGTGTGCGTGCGTGCGTGCGTGCGTGTGTGTGTGTGTGTGCGTGTGTGCGTGCGTATGTGGAAATCAAGCAAGGATCTATTAGTATCATTGTTTTATTAAGCACTTGGTACCAAACGGCCGTGGATTGAACCCACGACCTCCCGCAAGCGAGGTTGACGCTCTACCATTACGCCATGGCCGCCATGGTTACCTGGGGTGACGTTATGTCATAGATATGTAATGCGGTGCGAACCAAAAGCAGCGACATAAAAAGAGACACACCACCTGTTTATCCTTTAAACATATGAAGTTATACCAGTTTTATAGTTTCATTCATTTAAAGGGAGATAACGAAAGAAAAAAGATTGACGGAATCTGGTTTATTCTAGTTAACTTATTATAGTTCGTCCTATTATATCAAATAGAGGAAGAAAAGGGCTGGAACAATCCTCCATTAAATCAAAGGGGGGTGGGGTGGGGTTGGGGGTTGTGGGGGAGGGTGTTGGGAAGGGTGTGTGGTGGGCAATTCAAAATAGAGGTATGGCGGGATTCTTTCTTGATTGGGATACATA
>JAWPHD010023983.1:0-20544 GCA_037043455.1 Cyrtodaria siliqua
CATATATATTCAGTTCTTACACATATATATTCCGTTCTTACACATATATATTCCGTTCTTACATATATATATTTCGTTCATACGCATATATATTCAGTTCGTACGTATATATAATTCAGTTTCTACGCATATATATTCAGTTCTTACGCATATATATTCAGTTTTACGCATATATATTCAGTTCTTACGCACGTATATTTAGTTTCTACGCATATATATTCCGTTCTTACCCATATGTATTCAGTTCTTACACATATATATTCAATTCTTACGCATATATATTCAGTTCATACGCATATATATTCAGTTCATACGCATATATATTCAGTTCTTACACATATATATTCACTTCTTACGAATATATATTCAGTTCTTACACATATATATTCAGTTCTTACACATATATGTTCCGTTCTTACGCATATATATTCAGTTCGTACGCATATATATTCAGTTCCTACGCATATATATTCAGTTATTTCGCATATATATTCAGTTCTTACGCATATATATTCAGTTCTTACGCATATATATTCAGTTCCTACGCATATATATTCAGTTCCTACACATATATATTCTTTTCTTACACATATATATTCAGTTCTTACACATATATATTCCGTTCTTATATAACATATATATTCCGTTCTTACAGATATATATTTCGTTCATACGCATATATATTCAGTTCGTACGTATATATATTCAGTTTCTACGCATATATATTCAGTTCTTACGCATATATTCAGTTTTTACGCATATATATTCAGTTCTTACGCACGTATATTCAGTTTCTACGCATATATATTCCGTTCTTACCCATATGTATTCAGTTCTTACACATATATATTCAATTCTTACGCATATATATTCAGTTCATACGCATATATATTCAGTTCATACGCATATATATTCAGTTCTTACACATATATATTCACTTCTTACGAATATATATTCAGTTCTTACACATATATATTCAGTTCTTACACACATATATGTTCCGTTCTTACGCATATATATTCAGTTCTTACGCATATATATTCAGTTCTTACGCATGTATATTCAGTTTCTACGCATATATATTCCGTTCTTACCCATATATATTCAGTTCTTACAGATATATATTCCGTTCTTACGCATATATATTCAGTTCGTACGCATATATATTCAGTTCTTACACATATATATTCCGTTCTTACGCATATATATTTAGTTCTTACGCATATATATTCAGTTCTTACGCATATATATTCAGTTCATACGCATATATATTCAGTTCTTACGCATATATATTCAGTTTCTACGCATATATATTCCGTTCTTACCCATATATATTCAGTTTTTACACATATATATTCAGTTCTTACACATATATATTCCGTTCTTACGATTATATATTCAGTTCCTACACATATATTCAGTTCTAACACATATATATTCAGTTCTTACACATATCTATTCAGTTCTTACACATATATATTCCGTTCTTACAGATATATATTCCGTTCTTACGCATATATATTCAGTTCTTACGCATATTTATTCAGTTCTTACGCATATATATTCAGTTCATACGCATATATATTCAGTTCCTACGCATATATATTCCGTTCTTACGCATATATATTCAGTTCTTACGCATATATATTCAGTTCTTACGCATATATATTCATATCATACGCGTATATATTCAGTTCCTACGCATATATATTCAGTTCTTACGCATATATATTCAGTACTTACACATATATATTCAGTTCTTACACATATATATTCAGTTCTTTCACATATATATTTAGTTACTACACATATATATTCCGTTCTTCCGCATATATAATCAGTTTTTACGCATATATTTTCCGTTCTTACGCATATATATATTATTTTTACGCATATATATTCAGTTCTTACGCATGTATATTCCGTTCTTACGCATATATATTCAGTTCTTACGCATATATATTCAGTTCTTACGCATATATATTCAGTTCTTACGCATATATATTCAGTACTTACGCATATATATTCAGTTTCTACGCATATATATTCCGTTCTTACCCATATATATTCAGTTCTTACACATATATATTTAGTTCTTAAACACATATATTCAGTTCTTACACAAATATATTCCGTTCTTACACATATATATATTCAGTTCTTACGCACATATATTCAGTGTTTACGCATATATATTCCGTTTTTACGCATATATATTCAGTTCTTACACATATATATTCAGTTCTTACACATATATATTCAGTTCTTACACATATATATTGAGTTCTTACACATATATATTCAGTTCTTACAGATATATATTCCGTTCTTACGCATATATATTCAGTTCGTACGCATATATATTCAATTCTTACACATATATATTCAGTTCTTACGCATATATTTTCAGTTCTTACGCATATATATTCAGTTCGTACGCATATATATTCAGTACTTACACATATATATTCAGTTCTTACACATATATATTCAGTTCTTTCACATATATATTCCGTTCTTCCGCATATATATACAGTTTTTACGCATATATGTTCCGTTCTTACGCATATATATAGGTCTTAAGCATATATATCCAGTTCTTACGCATGTATATTCCGTTCTTACGCATATATATTCAGTTCTTACGCATATATATTCAGTTCGTACGCATATATATTCAGTACTTACACATATATATTCAGTTCTTACACATATATATTCAGTTCTTACACATATATATTCCGTTCTTCCGCATATATATTCAGTTTTTACGCATATATTTTCCGTTCTTACGCATATATATAGGTCTTAAGCATAAACATTCAGTTCTTACGCATGTATATTCTGTTCTTACGCATATATATTCAGTTCCTACGCATATATATTCAGTTCTTACGCATATATATTCAATTTTTACGCATATATATAGGTCTTACGCATATATATTCAGTTCTTACGCATGTATATTCCGTTCTTACGCATATATATTCAGTTCTTACACATATATATTCAGTTCTTAAGCATATTTATTCAGTTTCTACGCATATATATTCCGTTCTTACCCATATATATTCAGTTCTTACACATATATATTCAGTTCTTACACATATATATTCTGTTCTTACACATATATATTCCGTTCTTACGCATATATATTAATTTCTTACACATATATTCAGTTCTTACACATATATATTCAGTTCTTACGCACATATATTCAGTGTTTACGCATATATATTCCGTTCTTAAGCATATATATTCAGTTCTTACACATATATATTCAGTTCTTACACATATATATTCAGTTCTTACACATATATATTGAGTTCTTACACATATATATTCAGTTCTTACAGATATATATTCCGTTCTTACGCCTATATATTCAGTTCGTACGCATATATATTCAATTCTTACACATATATATTCAGTTCTTACGCATATATATTCAGTTCTTACGGATATATATTCATTTCGTACGCATATATATTCAGTACTTACACATATATATTCAGTTCTTACACATATATATTCAGTTCTTTCACATATATATTCCGTTCTTCCGCATATATATTCAGTTTTTACGCATATATTTTCCGTTCTTACGCATATATATAGGTCTTAAGCATATATATTCAGTTCTTACGCATGTATATTCCGTTCTTACGCATATATTTTCAGTTCTTACGCATATATATTCAGTTCGTACGCATATATATTCAGTACTTACACATATATATTCAGTTCTTACACATATATATTCAGTTCTTACACATATATATTCCGTTCTTCCGCATATATATTCAGTTTTTACGCATATATTTTCCGTTCTTACGCATATATATAGGTCTTAAGCATATATATTCTGTTCTTACGCATGTATATTCCGTTCTTACGCATATATATTCAGTTCTTACGCATATATATTCAGTTCTTACGCATATATATTCAATTCTTACGCATATATATAGGTCTTACGCATATATATTCCGTTCTTACGCATGTATATTCCGTTCTTACGCATATATATTCAGTTCTTACACATATATATTCAGTTCTTATAGATATATATTCCGTTCTTACGCATATATATTCAGTTCGTACGCATATATATTCAGTTCTTACGCATATATATTCAGTTCGTACGCATATCTATTCAGTTCTTACGCATATATATTCCGTTCTTACGCATATATATTCAGTTCTGACGCATATATATTCAGTTCCTACGCATATATATTCAGTTCTTACACATATATATTCTGTTCTTACACATATATATTCAGTTCTTACACATATATATTCCGTTCTTACACATATATATTCAGTTCTTACAGATATATATTCCGTTCTTACGCATATATATTCAGTTTCTACGCATATATATTCAGTTCTTACGCATATATATTCAGTTCTTACGTATATATATTCAGTTCTTACGCACGTATATTCAGTTTCTACGCATATATATTCCGTTCTTACCCATATATATTCAGTTCTTACACATATATATTCAATTCTTACGCATATATATTCAGTTCATACGCATATATATTCAGTTCATACACATATATATTCAGTTCTTAAACATATATATTCATTTCTTACGCATATATATTCAGTTCTTATACATATATATTCAGTTCTTACACATATATGTTCCGTTCTTACGCATATATATTCAGTTCTTACGCATATATATTCAGTTCTTACGCATGTATATTCAGTTTCTACGCATATATATTCCGTTCTTACCCATATATATTCCGTTTTTACCCATATATATTCAGTTCTTACACATATATATTCAGTTCTTACACATATATATTCAGTTCTTACACATATATATTCAGTTCTTAAGCATATATATTCAGTTCTTACCCATATATATTCCGTTCTTAGGCATATATTCATTTCTCACGCATATATATTCAGTTTCTACGCATATATATTCCGTTCTTACCCATATACATGATATATATTCAGTTCTTACACATATATATTCAGTTCTTACACATATATATTCAGTTCTTACACATATATATTCCATTCTTACGCATATATATTCAGTTCCTACACATATATTCAGTTCTTACACATATATATTCAGTTCTTACACATATATATTCAGTTCTTACACATATATATTCAGTTCTTATAGATATATATTCCGTTCTTACGCATATATATTCAGTTCGTACGCATATATATTCAGTTCTTACGCATATATATTCAGTTCGTACGCATATCTATTCAGTTCTTACGCATATATATTCAGTTCTTACGCATATATATTCAGTTCTTACGCATATATATTCAGTTCTTACGCATATATATTCAGTTCTTACAGATATATATTCCGTTCTTACGCATATATATTCAGTTCGTACGTATATATATTCAGTTTCTACGCATATATATTCAGTTCTTACGCATATATATTCAGTTCTTACGTATATATATTCAGTTCTTACGCACGTATATTCAGTTTCTACGCATATATATTCCGTTCTTACCCATATATATTCAGTTCTTACACATATATATTCAATTCTTACGCATATATATTCAGTTCATACGCATATATATTCAGTTCATACACATATATATTCAGTTCTTACACATATATATTCATTTCTTACGCATATATATTCAGTTCTTACACATATATATTCAGTTCTTACACATATATGTTCCGTTCTTACGCATATATATTCAGTTCTTACGCATATATATTCAGTTCTTACGCATGTATATTCAGTTTCTACGCATATATATTCCGTTCTTACCCATATATATTCCGTTTTTACCCATATATATTCAGTTCTTACACATATATATTCAGTTCTTACACATATATATTCAGTTCTTACACATATATATTCAGTTCTTAAGGATATATATTCAGTTCTTACCCATATATATTCCGTTCTTAGGCATATATTCATTTCTTACGCATATATATTCAGTTTCTACGCATATATATTCCGTTCTTACCCATATACATGATATATATTCAGTTCTTACACATATATATTCAGTTCTTACACATATATATTCAGTTCTTACACATATATATTCCATTCTTACGCATATATATTCAGTTCCTACACATATATTCAGTTCTTACACATATATATTCAGTTCTTACACATATATATTCAGTTCTTACACATATATATTCAGTTCTTATAGATATATATTCCGTTCTTACGCATATATATTCAGTTCGTACGCATATATATTCAGTTCTTACGCATATATATTCAGTTCGTACGCATATCTATTCAGTTCTTACGCATATATATTCAGTTCTTACGCATATATATTCAGTTCTTACGCATATATATTCAGTTCCTACGCATTTATATTCAGTTCTTACACATATATATTCTTTTCTTACACATATATATTCAGTTCTTACACATATATATTCCGTTCTTACACATATATATTCCGTTCTTACAGATATATATTTCGTTCGTACGCATATATATTCAGTTCGTACGTATATATATTCAGTTTCTACGCATATATATTCAGTTCTTACGCATATATATTCAGTTTTTACGCATATATATTCAGTTCTTACGCACGTATATTCAGTTTCTACGCATATATATTCCGTTCTTACCCATATATATTCAGTTCTTACACATATATATTCAATTCTTACGCATATATATTCAGTTCATACGCATATATATTCAGTTCATACGCATATATATTCAGTTCTTACACATATATATTCACTTCTTACGCATATATATTCAGTTCTAACACATATATATTCATTTCTTACACATATATGTTCCGTTCTTACGCGTATATATTCAGTTCTTACGCATATATATTCAGTTCTTACGCATGTATATTCAGTTTCTACGCATATATATTCCGTTCTTACCCATATATATTCAGTTCTTACAGATATATATTCCGCTCTTACGCATATATATTCAGTTCGTACGCATATATATTCAGTTCTTACACATATATATTCCGTTCTTACGCATATATATTCAGTTCTTACGCATATATATTCAGTTCATACGCATATATATTCAGTTCGTACGCATATATATTCAGTTCTTACGCATATATATTCAGTTTCTACGCATATATATTACGTTCTTACCCATATATATGCAGTTCTTACACATATATATTCAGTTCCTACACATATATATTCAGTTCTTACACATATATATTCCGTTCTTACGCATATATATTCAGTTCCTACACATATATTCAGTTATAACACATATATATTCAGTTCTTACACATATATATTCAGTTCTTACACATATATATTCCGTTCTTACAGATATATATTCCGTTCTTACGCATATATTTTCAGTTCTTACGCATATTTATTCAGTTCCTACGCATATATATTCAGTTCATACGCATATATATTCAGTTCCTACGCATATATATTCAGTTCTTTTGCATATATATTCAGTACTTACCCATACATATTCAGTTCTTACATATATATTCAGTTCTTACACATATATATTCAGTTCTTACACATATATATTCCGTTCTTACGCATATATATTCAGTTCTTACGCATATATATTCAGTTCTTACGCATATCTATTCAGTTCATACGCATATATATTCAGTTCCTACGCATATATATTCAGTTCTTACGCATATATATTCAGTACTTACACATATATATTCAGTTCTTACACATATATATTCAGTTCTTTCACATATATATTAAGTTACTACACATATATATTCCGTTCTTCCGCATATATATTCAGTTTTTTACGCATATATTTTCCGTTCTTACGCATATATATATTATTCTTACGCATATATATTCAGTTCTTACGCATGTATATTCCATTCTTACGCATATATATTCAGTTCTTACGCATATATATTCAGTTCTTACGCATATATATTCAGTTCTTACGCATATATATTCAGTACTTACGCATATATATTCAGTTTCTACGCATATATATTCCGTTCTTACCCATATATATTCAGTTCTTATACATATATATTCAGTTCTTACGCATATATATTCAGTTTCTACGCATATATATTCCGTTCTTACCCATATATATTCAGTTCTTACACATATATATTTTGTTCTTAAACATATATATTCAGTTCTTACACAAATATATTCCGTTCTTACACATATATATTCAGTTCTTACGCACATATATTCAGTGTTTACGCATATATATTCCGTTTTTACGCATTTATATTCAGTTCTTACACATATATATTCAGTTCTTACACATATCGTAGTTATCTTACATATATATTCAGTTCTTACAGATATATATTCCGTTCTTACGCATATATATTCAGTTCTTTCACATATATATTCCGTTCTTCCGCATATATATTCAGTTTTTAAGCATATATTTTACCGTTCTTACGCATATATATAGGTCTTAAGCATATATATTCAGTTCTTACGCATGTATATTCCGTTCTTTACGCATATATATTCAGTTCTTACGCATATATATTCAGTTCGTACGCATATATATTCAGTACTTACACATATATATTCAGTTCTTACAATATATATTCAGTTCTTACACATATATATTCCGTTCTTCCGCATATATATTCAGTTTTTACGCATATATTTTCCGTTCTTACGCATATATATAGGTCTTAAGCATATATATTCTGTTTTTACGCATGTATATTCCGTTCTTACGCATATATATTCAGTTCTTACGCATATATATTCAGTTCTTACACATATATACTTCTGTTCTTACACCATATATATTCAGTTTATTACACATATATAGTCCGTTCTTACACATATATATTCCGTTATTACAGATATATATTCCGTTCTTAGGCATATATATTCGGTTCGTAGGTATATATATACTTCAGTTTCTATACGCATATATATTCAGTTCTTACGCATATATATTCAGATTCTTACGCATATATATTCAGTTCTTACGCATGTATATTCAGTTTCTACGCATATATATTCCCGTTCTTACCCATATATATTCAGTTCTTACGCATATATATTCAGTTTCATACGCATATTATATTCAGTTCATACGCATATATATTCAGTTCTTACACATACATATTCAGTTCTTACGCATATATATTTCAATTCTTACACATATATATTCAGTTCTAACACATATATATACCGTTCTTACGCATATATATTTCCGTTCTTACGCATATATATTCAGTTCTTACGCATATATATTCAGTTCTTACATATATATTCAGTTCTTCCCATATATATTCAGTTTCTACGCATATATATTCCGTTCATACCCATATATATTCAGTTCTTACAAAATATATATTCAGTTCTTACACATATATACTTCAGTTCTTACACATATATATTCCGTTCTTACGCATATATATTAATTTCATATGGCATATATATTCAGTTCTTACGCATATATATTCATTTTTACGCATATATATTCAGTTCATACGCATATATATTCAGTTCTTACGCATATATACTTCAGTTCTTACGCATATATAATTCAGTTTCTTACACATAATATATAACGTTCTTACGCATATATATTCAGTTCTTACGCATATATATTCAGTTCCTACACATATATTTAGTTCTTACACATATATATTCAGTTCTTACACATATATATTCAGTTCTTACACATATATATTCCGTTCTTACAGATATATATTCCGTTCTTACCCATATTCAGTTCTTACATATATATTCAATTCTTACACATATATATTCAGTCGTTCGTACGCATATATATTCAGTTCTTACGCATATATATTCAGTTCGTACGCATATCTATTCAGTTCTTACGCATATATATTCAGTTCTTACGCATATATATTCAGTTCTTACGCATATATATTCAGTTCCTACGCATATATATTCAGTTCTTACACATATATATTCTGTTCTTACACATATATATTCAGTTCTTACACATATATATTCCGTTCTTACACATATATATTCCGTTCTTACACATATATATTCCGTTCTTACGCATATATATTCAATTCCTACTTATATATATTCAGTTACTACTCATATATACTATGTTCTTAGGCATATATATTCAGTTCTTACGCATATATATTCAGTTCTTACGCACGTATATTCAGTTTCTACGCATATATATTCCGTTCTTACCCCATATATATTCAGTTCTTACACATATATATTCAATTCTTACGCATATATATTCAGTTCATACGCATATATATTCAGTTCATACGCATATATATTCAGTTCTTACACATATATATTCACTTCTTACGCATATTTATTCAGTTCGTACGCATATCTATTCAGTTCTTACGCATATATATTCAGTTCTTACGCATATATACAGTTCTTACGCATGTATATTCAGTTTCTACGCATATATATTCCGTTCTGACCCATATATATTCCGTTTTTACCCATATATATTCAGTTCTTACACATATATATTCAGTACTTACACATATATATTCAGTTCTTACACATATATATTCATTTCTTACGCATATATATTCAGTTTTTTACGCATATATATTCAGTTCTTACTCATATATATTCAGTTCATACGCATATATATTCAGTTCATACGCATATATATTCAGTTCTTACACATATATATTCAGTTCTTACGCATATATATTCAATTCTTACACATATATATTCAGTTCTTACACATATATATTCCGTTCTTACGAATATATATTCCGTTCTTACGCATATATATTCAGTTCTTACGCATATATATTCAGTTCTTACATATATATTCAGTTCTTTCCCATATATATTCAGTTCTTACACATATATATTCAGTTCTTACACATATATATTCCTTTCTTACGCATATATATTAATTTCTTACGCATATATATTCAGTTCTTACGCATATATATTCATTTTTTACGCATATATATTCAGTTCATACGCATATATATTCAGTTCCTACGCATATATATTCAGTTCTTACGCATATATATTCAGTTCTTACACATATATATTCCGTTCTTACGCATATATATTCAGTTCTTACGCATATATATTCAGTTCCTACACATATATTCAGTTCTTACACCTATATATTCAGTTCTTATACATATATATTCAGTTCTTACACATATATATTCCGTTCTCACAGATATATATTCCGTTCTTTACCCATACATATTCAGTTCTGTTCATATATATTCAATTCTTACACATATATATTCAGTTCTTACACATATATATTCAGTTCATACGAATACATATTCATTTCTTACGCATATATATTCAGTTCTTACGCATATATATTCAGTTCTTACGCATAAATATTCTGTTCATACGAATATATATTCAGTACCTACGCATATATATTCAGTTCTTACGCATATATATTCAGTACTTACCCATACATATTCAGTTCTTACATATATATTCAGTTCTTACACATATATATTCAGTTCTTACACATATATATTCCGTTCTTTCGCATATATATTCATTTCTTACGCATATATATTCAGTTCTTACGCATATATATTCAGTTCTTACGCATATATATTCAGTTCATACTCATATATATTCAGTTCCTACGCATATATATTCAGTTATTACGCATATATATTCAGTACTTACACATATATATTCAGTTCTTTTACATATATATTCAGTTCTTACACATATATATTCCGTTCTTCCGCATATATACTCAGTTTTTACGCATATATTTTCCGTTCTTACGCATATATATAGGTCTTACGCATATATATTCAGTTCTTACGCATGTATATTCCGTTCTTACGCATATATATTCAGGTCTTACGCATATATATTCAGTTGTTACGCATATATATTCAGTTTCTACGCATATATATTCCGTTCTTACCCATATATATTCAGTTCTTACACATATATATTCCGTTCTTACACATATATATTCCGTTCTTACGCATATATATTCAGTTCGTACGCATATATATTCAGTTTCTACGCATATATATTCAGTTCTTACGCATATATATTCAGTTCTTACGCATAAATATTTAGTTCTTACACATATATATTCTGTTCTTACACATATATATTCAGTTCTTAAACATATATATTCAGTTCTTACACATATATATTCCGTTCTTACATATATATATTCCGTTCTTACACATATATATTCCGTTCTTACGCATATATATTCAGTTCTTACGCATATATATTCAGTTCTTACGCATGTATATTCAGTTTCTACGCATATATATTCCGTTCTTACCCATATATATTCCGTTTTTACACATATATATTCCGTTCTTACACATATATATTCCGTTCTTACGCATATATATTCAGTTCGTACGCATATATATTCAGTTTCTACGCATATATATTCAGTTCTTACGCGTATATATTCAGTTCTTACGCATATATATTTAGTTCTTACACATATATATTCTGTACTTACACATATATATTCAGTTCTTACACATATATATTCAGTTCTTACACAAATATATTCCGTTCTTTCAGATATATATTCCGTTCTTACACATATATATTCCGTTCTTACGCATATATATTCAGTTTCTACGCATATATATTCAGTTCTTACGCATATATATTCAGTTCTTACGCATATATATTTAGTTCGTACGCATATATATTCAGTTCGTACGCATATATATTCAGTTCTTACACACATATATTCAGTTCTTACACATATATATTCAGTTCTTACACATATATATTCAGTTCTTACACATATATATTCCGTTCTTACGCATATATATTCAGTTCTTACGCATATATATTCAGTTCTTACGCATGTATATTCAGTTTCTACGCATATATATTCCGTTCTTACCCATATATATTCCGTTTTTACACATATATATTCAGTTCTTACACATATATATTCCGTTCTTACGCATATATATTAATTTCATTTGCATATATATTCAGTTCTTACGCATATATATTCATTTTTACGCATATATATTCATTTCATACGCATATATATTCAGTTCTTACGCATATATATTCAGTTCTTACGCATATATATTCAGTTCTTACACATATATATAACGTTCTTACGCATATATATTCCGTTCTTACGCATATATATTCAGTTCCTACACATATATTCAGTTCTTACACATATATATTCAGTTCTTACACATATATATTCAGTTCTTACACATATATATTCCGTTCTTACAGATATATATTCCGTTCTTACCCATACAAATTCAGTTCTTACATATATATTCAATTCTTACACATATATATTCAGTTCGTACGCATATATATTCAGTTCTTACGCATATATATTCAGTTCGTACGCATATCTATTCAGTTCTTACGCATATATATTCAGTTCTTACGCATATATATTCAGTTCTTACGCATATATATTCAGTTCCTACGCATATATATTCAGTTCTTACACATATATATTCTGTTCTTACACATATATATTCAGTTCTTACACATATATATTCCGTTCTTACACATATATATTCCGTTCTTACACATATATATTCTGTTCTTACGCATATATATTCAATTCCTACTTATATATATTCAGTTTCTACTCATATATACTATGTTCTTAGGCATATATATTCAGTTCTTACGCATATATATTCAGTTCTTACGCACGTATATTCAGTTTCTACGCATATATATTCCGTTCTTACCCATATATATTCAGTTCTTACACATATATATTCAATTCTTACGCATATATATTCAGTTCATACGCATATATATTCAGTTCATACGCATATATATTCAGTTCTTACACATATATATTCACTTCTTACGCATATTTTCTTCAGTTCGTACGCATATCTATTCAGTTCTTACGCATATATATTCAGTTCTTACGCATATATATTCAGTTCTTACGCATGTATATTCAGTTTCTACGCATATATATTCCGTTCTTACCCATATATATTCCGTTTTTACCCATATATATTCAGTTCTTACACATATATATTCAGTACTTACACATATATATTCAGTTCTTACACATATATATTCATTTCTTACGCATATATATTCAGTTTTTACGCATATATATTAAGTTCTTACTCATATATATTCAGTTCATACGCATATATATTCAGTTCATACGCATATATATTCATTTCTTACACATATATATTCAGTTCTTACGCATATATATTCAATTCTTACACATATATATTCAGTTCTTACACATATATATTCCGTTCTTACGAATATATATTCCGTTCTTACGCATATATATTCAGTTCTTACGCATATATATTCAGTTCTTACATATATATTCAGTTCTTTCCCATATATATTCAGTTCTTACACGTATATATTCAGTTCTTACACATATATATTCCGTTCTTACGCATATATATTAATTTCTTACGCATATATATTCAGTTCTTACGCATATATATTCATTTTTTACGCATATATATTCAGTTCATACGCATATATATTCAGTTCCTACGCATATATATTCAGTTCTTACGCATATATATTCAGTTCTTACACATATATATTCCGTTCTTACGCATATATATTCAGTTCTTACGCATATATATTCAGTTCCTACACATATATTCAGTTCTTACACCTATATATTCAGTTCTTATACATATATATTCAGTTCTTACACATATATATTCCGTTCTCACAGATATATATTCCGTTCTTACCCATACATATTCAGTTCTTTCATATATATTCAATTCTTACACATATATATTCAGTTCTTACACATATATATTCAGTTCATACGAATACATATTCATTTCTTACGCATATATATTCAGTTCTTACGCATATATATTCAGTTCTTACGCATAAATATTCTGTTCATACGCATATATATTCAGTTCCTATGCATATATATTCAGTTCTTACGCATATATATTCAGTACTTACCCATACATATTCAGTTCTTACATATATATTCAGTTCTTACACATATATATTCAGTTCTTACACATATATATTCCGTTCTTTCGCATATATATTCATTTCTTACGCATATATATTCAGTTCTTACGCATATATATTCAGTTCTTACGCATATATATTCAGTTCATACTCATATATATTCAGTTCCTACGCATATATATTCAGTTATTACGCATATATATTCAGTACTTACACATATATATTCAGTTCTTTTACATATATATTCAGTTCTTACACATATATATTCCGTTCTTCCGCATATATATTCAGTTTTTACGCATATATTTTCCGTTCTTACGCATATATATAGGTCTTACGCATATATATTCAGTTCTTACGCATGTATATTCCGTTCTTACGCATATATATTCAGGTCTTACGCATATATATTCAGTTGTTACGCATATATATTCAGTTTCTACGCATATATATTCCGTTCTTACCCATATATATTCAGTTCTTACACATATATATTCCGTTCTTACACATATATATTCCGTTCTTACGCATATATATTCAGTTCGTACGCATATATATTCAGTTTCTACGCATATATATTCAGTTCTTACGCATATATATTCAGTTCTTACGCATAAATATTTAGTTCTTACACATATATATTCTGTTCTTACACATATATATTCAGTTCTTACACATATATATTCAGTTCTTACACATATATATTCCGTTCTTACAGATATATATTCCGTTCTTACACATATATATTCCGTTCTTACGCATATATATTCAGTTCTTACGCATATATATTCAGTTCTTACGCATGTATATTCAGTTTCTACGCATATATATTCCGTTCTTACCCATATATATTCCGTTTTTACACATATATATTCCGTTCTTACACATATATATTCCGTTCTTACGCATATATATTCAGTTCGTACGCATATATATTCAGTTTCTACGCATATATATTCAGTTCTTACGCGTATATATTCAGTTCTTACGCATATATATTTAGTTCTTACACATATATATTCTGTACTTACACATATATATTCAGTTCTTACACATATATATTCAGTTCTTACACAAATATATTCCGTTCTTTCAGATATATATTCCGTTCTTACACATATATATTCCGTTCTTACGCATATATATTCAGTTTCTACGCATATATATTCAGTTCTTACGCATATATATTTAGTTCGTACGCATATATATTCAGTTCGTACGCATATATATTCAGTTCTTACACACATATATTCAGTTCTTACACATATATATTCAGTTCTTACACATATATATTCAGTTCTTACACATATATATTCCGTTCTTACGCATATATATTCAGTTCTTACGCATATATATTCAGTTCTTACGCATGTATATTCAGTTTCTACGCATATATATTCCGTTCTTACCCATATATATTCCGTTTTTACCCATATATATTCAGTTCTTACACATATATATTCAGTTCTTACACATATATATTCAGTTATTACGCATATATATTCAGTTCTTACGCATATATTCATTTCTTACGCATATATATTCAGTTTCTACGCATATATATTCCGTTCTTACCCATATATATTCATTTCTTACACATATATATTCAGTTCTTACACATATATATTCAGTTCTTACACATATATATTCCGTTCTTACGCATATATTTTCAGTTCCTACACATATATTCAGTTCTTACACATATATATTCAGTTCTTACACATATATTTTTAGTTCTTACACATATATATTCAGTTCTTATAGATATATATTCCGTTCTTACGCATATATATTCAGTTCGTTCGCATATATATTCAGTTTTTACGCATATATATTCAGTTCGTACGCATATCTATTCAGTTCTTACGCATATATATTCAGTTCTTACGCATATATATTCAGTTCTTACGCATATATATTCAGTTCCTACGCATATATATTCAGTTCTTACACATATATATTCTGTTCTTACACATATATATTCAGTTCTTACACATATATATTCCGTTCTTACACATATATATTCCGTTCTTACAGATATATATTCCGTTCTTACGCATATATATTCAGTCCTTACACATATATATTCAGTTCTTACACATATATATTCATTGCTTACACATATATATTCAGTTCTTGCACATATATATTCAGTTCTTACAGATATATATTCCGTTCTTACGCATATATATTCAGTTCGTACGCATATATATTCAGTTCTTACACATATATATTCACTTCTTACGCATATATATTCAGTTCGTTCGCATATCTATTCAGTTCTTACGCATATATATTCAGTTCTTACGCATATATATTCAGTTCTTACGCATGTATATTCAGTTTCTACGCATATATATTCCGTTCTTACCCATATATATTCCGTTTTTACCCATATATATTCAGTTCTTACAAATATATATTCAGTTCTTACACATATATATTCAGTTCTTACACATATATATTCAGTTCTTACGGATATATATTCAGTTCTTACGCATATATATTCAATTCTTACGCATATATTCATTTCTTACGCATATATATTTAGTTTCTACGCATATATATTCCGTTCTTACCCATATATATTCAGTTCTTACACATATATATTCAGTTCTTACACATATATATTCAGTTCTTACACATATATATTCCGTTCTTACGCATATATATTCAGTTCCTACACATATATTCAGTTCTTACACATATATATTCAGTTCTTACACATATATATTCAGTCCTTATAGATATATATTCCGTTCTTACGCATATATATTCAGTTCGTACGCATATATATTCAGTTCTTACGCATATATATTCAGTTCGTACGCATATCTATTCAGTTCTTACGCATATATATTCAGTTCTTACTCATATATATTCAGTTCTTACGCATATATATTCAGTTCCTACGCATATATATTCAGTTCTTACACATATATATTCTGTTCTTACACATATATATTCAGTTCTTACACATATATATTCCGTTCTTACACATATATATTCCGTTCTCACAGATATATATTTCGTTCTTACGCATATATATTCAGTTCGTACGTATATATATTCATTTTCTACGCATATATATTCAGTTCTTACGCATATATATTCAGTTCTTACGCACGTATATTCAGTTTCTACGCATATATATTCCGTTCTTACCCATATATATTCAGTTCTTACACATATATATTCAATTTTTACGCATATATATTCAGTACATACGCATATATATTCAGTTCAAACGCATCTATATTCAGTTCTTACACATATATATTCACTTCTTACGCATATATATTCAGTTCTCACACATATATATTCAGTTCTTAAACATATATGTTCCGTTCTTACGCATATATATTCAGTTCTTACGCATATATATTCAGTTCTTACGCATGTATATTCAGTTTCTACGCATATATATTCCGTTCTTACCCATATATATTCCGTTTTTACCCATATATATTCAGTTCTTACACATATATATTCAGTTCTTACACATATATATTCAGTTCTTACACATATATATTCAGTTCTTACGCATATATATTCAGTTCTTACGCAAGTATATTCAGTTATTACGCATATATTCATTTCTTACGCATATATATTCAGTTTCTACGCATATATATTACGTTCTTACCCATATATATTCAGTTCTTACACATATATATTCAGTTCTTTCACATATATATTCAGTTCTTACACATATATTTTTAGTTCTTACACATATATATTCAGTTCTTATAGATATATATTCCGTTCTTACGCATATATATTCAGTTCGTTCGCATATATATTCAGTTTTTACGCATATATATTCAGTTCGTACGCATATCTATTCAGTTCTTACGCATATATATTCAGTTCTTACGCATATATATTCAGTTCTTACGCATATATATTCAGTTCCTACGCATATATATTCAGTTCTTACACATATATATTCTGTTCTTACACATATATATTCAGTTCTTACACATATATATTCCGTTCTTACACATATATATTCCGTTCTTACAGATATATATTCCGTTCTTACGCATATATATTCAGTCCTTACACATATATATTCAGTTCTTACACATATATATTCATTGCTTACACATATATATTCAGTTCTTGCACATATATATTCAGTTCTTACAGATATATATTCCGTTCTTACGCATATATATTCAGTTCGTACGCATATATATTCAGTTCTTACACATATATATTCACTTCTTACGCATATATATTCAGTTCGTTCGCATATCTATTCAGTTCTTACGCATATATATTCAGTTCTTACGCATATATATTCAGTTCTTACGCATGTATATTCAGTTTCTACGCATATATATTCCGTTCTTACCCATATATATTCCGTTTTTACCCATATATATTCAGTTCTTACAAATATATATTCAGTTCTTACACATATATATTCAGTTCTTACACATATATATTCAGTTCTTACGGATATATATTCAGTTCTTACGCATATATATTCAATTCTTACGCATATATTCATTTCTTACGCATATATATTTAGTTTCTACGCATATATATTCCGTTCTTACCCATATATATTCAGTTCTTACACATATATATTCAGTTCTTACACATATATATTCAGTTCTTACACATATATATTCCGTTCTTACGCATATATATTCAGTTCCTACACATATATTCAGTTCTTACACATATATATTCAGTTCTTACACATATATATTCAGTCCTTATAGATATATATTCCGTTCTTACGCATATATATTCAGTTCGTACGCATATATATTCAGTTCTTACGCATATATATTCAGTTCGTACGCATATCTATTCAGTTCTTACGCATATATATTCAGTTCTTACTCATATATATTCAGTTCTTACGCATATATATTCAGTTCCTACGCATATATATTCAGTTCTTACACATATATATTCTGTTCTTACACATATATATTCAGTTCTTACACATATATATTCCGTTCTTACACATATATATTCCGTTCTCACAGATATATATTTCGTTCTTACGCATATATATTCAGTTCGTACGTATATATATTCATTTTCTACGCATATATATTCAGTTCTTACGCATATATATTCAGTTCTTACGCACGTATATTCAGTTTCTACGCATATATATTCCGTTCTTACCCATATATATTCAGTTCTTACACATATATATTCAATTTTTACGCATATATATTCAGTACATACGCATATATATTCAGTTCAAACGCATCTATATTCAGTTCTTACACATATATATTCACTTCTTACGCATATATATTCAGTTCTCACACATATATATTCAGTTCTTAAACATATATGTTCCGTTCTTACGCATATATATTCAGTTCTTACGCATATATATTCAGTTCTTACGCATGTATATTCAGTTTCTACGCATATATATTCCGTTCTTACCCATATATATTCCGTTTTTACCCATATATATTCAGTTCTTACACATATATATTCAGTTCTTACACATATATATTCAGTTCTTACACATATATATTCAGTTCTTACGCATATATATTCAGTTCTTACGCAAGTATATTCAGTTATTACGCATATATTCATTTCTTACGCATATATATTCAGTTTCTACG
>JAWPHD010023984.1:0-20542 GCA_037043455.1 Cyrtodaria siliqua
CCTTCCACAAACTCCTGTCAATTTATAGTGTAGGGGTGTCATAGCCACCTTGTTCCTACGCCTACGATTCTTTCTAAAAGAGGTTGCAAGTTGTCAAACCATCCTTTGCTGGTTATTATATAATGCTGAGCTCTACTTCGAGCAGGAATCAGTCATAAACAACCAAAAATAATGGAGAGTCAACACATCTATTGTTTTCTTGGACATTCAGGGCGTCTTGGCATGCAGCTTTTCTTATATGAAAAGGACTAAAGATATAAGAGATAGATAAATCAAAGGTATACCGGAATCAGCATCTGCGATTGATAGCATTTGCAAATTCAAATCCCACGTAAGAATAATTGTTTGACGTGTTGGAATCTCATTGAAATGTTCTCGCTTTTCCCTAATCTCATTCATTTGATGTCTTACGTGCAGCAAACGTATTTTTGCAGTAACTGGCAGATTAACTCATCTAATTTAGATTTTGCTATTAAATATTAGTCTCACAAAATGCCGACATATGTTTGTTAGGGAAATTATACCTATTATCCCTTTAATTTATTTGAATAGTCTTTAAAAATGGTTTACGCCTCTGGACATTGGCGATAACTGGCTTTCTATTAGTTTAGGTTTGGTTGCCTGACCAAGTGTTAAGCAGTTGTATTGTGACCTTATAACGTAAACGTTAATTAAGGCACTGGCCATTATCATGTATCATTCACAGGATCGAGGTGCGTTGCTAGGCCCAAATGACAGCATCTAGGCCCCACTTTTAACTTACCCTCCGGGGTTGGGAGCATGATCCACTGTTATTTTATGTTAGAATGTATAAGGTGCATTCTGGCGTATATTTCAAGGTAAAGGTAAGTACACAGATGCATCTGAAAATACTCCCAATCCCTTCCTCCCGGGCCTACTGTGCCTGTACACAGAGCTACGCCAATGGGATCACTAAGTTGTGTATCAGTTGTATAGGTGTGTTTCAGATATTGGAAAGGGTTTAAAGTATTCGATAGCGTGGTTTTTGTGTGTGTTTTTGTGCTTTGTTGTGTTTTTCGTTTGTTTGTCAAGACATTTAGATAAATAAAATAGCAACTTTCCTATGTTAATTGTGCTATTTTTTTCCTGTGACTTCTTCTTTCTGGTAACCTGTCCAAACGAAAGCGAATATAGGTGGGCAGGGTACCAGACGGAGATGGGAGTGAACTGCGTTTGGAAGGACGATGGGAGTTACCTTCCCTTAACAAGGGAGTTAACTGTGTTTTGACTAACCATGTTTTTTCCCTCTTAGTATTCTTACGTTACTCGCGTTACCGTAAAGCGCGCTTGCGCTCGCGACGCAAGCTGAGTTCGCTATTATTCATTCAGTTTATTCATTTTCTCAGTAATGTTTGGTGAATTCGGGCACTGTACTTACAAAAATATTTAATGTTTTGTTTGTAAACATGTATTTCGAAGTCGACTAATTCATGAAACTGCACATGGCTGTGTCATTTTAACCTACTTCTTCCAGCTAGGTTCTGTTCTGTTTCTTGATGTTGTTTTTTTTTATCAAAATTATGGCCACTTTTACCCTTGTATTTACTTATAGACAATATCAATTATTTCTTCCACCTATACATTTGTATTGTTATTTTTTAGTAAATACTACAGTAAAGTTTATTTTCAATGTGTGGGACAGACATAGGAAAGCTGAATCAACGCGTAGTGCCTCTTGATAAGTTATTTGTCCCTGCAGCGGAAGGCGTTTTCTAGGTTACACCACTGGACACGTTCAAAACCAGTTGCATCAGACTAGACACAACAGAGTTATCTAGACTTTGATTTTTAAAAAATTGTTTTCCAGTAGGCCTTAGACTATTCAAGCCAGTAGATGATACAGGCAGGCCCACTTGTGAATCTTGTTCCCGGAAGACTACTTAATACACGCCACTCTGTAAGTTACATAATTTTAGACATGGAGGTCATCTTGAGTGACAGCTTGGGCATTCAACACAAATCTGCCTATTCATCAGCAGTTTCATAAAATAATATTCTAGTCTAGAGTTGAAACAGTTTAATGACAGTTGATCACAATATTATATATTTGGAATGGATCGACTCTCTAAGATTTTTGAAGGTCGCCCAAGATCGCCAATTTTGCTAAAACTATGTCAAATTGATGGAAATGTTAAATGTCCAGCAATCGTGCAAATATTCATACAGTCTTTAAGTTTCCTATCAAACCTTACATTCTCAGTACTTTCAGTACTTTGATGACTAAACTTTATCAGATTGTTAATATTGGTGAAATATCGGACAAGTTCGAAAACCAGCCAGATTGACCAGTAACAGCGGAGTTATGGCCCTTGGTGTAATTGAAAATGTTATATTTTGCCTAGTTAAGACTATAGGGCGTTCATTTTTCATTCCATATTTACCAAACTTTATGAGATTGTTCATATTGGTCAAAGTTCGGTCAAGTTTTAAAACCAGCCAGATCGAACCAATAACAGCAGAGTTATGGCCCTTGATTTAGTCTTAACCTATCGTTAATAAATGAAAATAACGACCAAAATCTGAATAAATAAATGCTTTAATTATGCGCACTGGCACATTAGTTTAGTCGGGTGGGGTAATGAACGTTTTTAGCTGACAATCCGCTGTCAACATTGAAGGATGAGATTGTTGATTGTTTTCCGCGAGTTCACACATAATAGTGTAGTTCGCCTTAGCTGGTCTTTTGATACGAGGCCGTTCAAATATTACGTTTACATTTTTAATAATTAATACATTTTTGTAAATTAATTAAGGAGGTTGGCTGGGAAAAGACGTAGTGATGAGATTTTTTAAAATTCGTATTTAAAGCTTCTTTGGTATAATTTAGATGCAAAATGTTCAAACAAAGGCAGGTCACCACACTTTTTTCCCCACTTGACATCATTGAAGAAGTCACATATTTTTAACTTTCAAAATTTTACTAAATAAACTCCATTCCATTAAACCGTTACTCGGAAAATGGCGTCTTTCTAGTAGACCCATTCGTCGGGAGGAAGTTGTCCTAGTCATGGTCAGGATAGGGCATACACGCTGTACTCATTTATATTTATTACAAGGTGAGCAGTTGCCAGAATGTATACCCTGTTTTGCACCGTTAACGGTCAAACATATCTTGTTAGAATGTGTAGACTTTGATCCTATGCGACAAAGATACTACACAGTTAATACTTTGAAATAGTTATTTATAGATGTTCGTCTTGTTTTAGATTTCCTTGAAGAAATCAGACTTTATAACCCTGATCTTCTTTCCAAATATAGAAGTATTTTAAGGACTCTTTTGCGACAAGGACTATCACAACCTGACTTCTATGGTGATGTGATTTATAAACTTCGTAAGAATCATGGTCATGATCACTTTCATACTATCTTTGTTAAACTTGTTAACACGTTTATCAAAAGAGGTCATGACCCTATCATTTTGCAACGTACTGCATGCTTGGTGGTGGACCCTTTTACAGTTCGCCACTATGCTTTCCTCTTTAATTGTACGATGACCGGACAGGCTGTGGACCCTATGATGACGCCTACCTAAAGCCCAATGGGACGGTGGCGTTTGATGTTTGTCTATAATCTTTCCTGTCGTGCCCTTAATGGTTTATTCTCTTGTTGCTCGGGCATCTGCCAAGTCATTGAGTACCTTCATTGTAGCTTTCCAGGCTATTTTTTTTTTGTATTATATTTACACGAGCATATTTGTATTTTACTTATATTGCCTATTGATGCTGCCTTGTTGGTTAGAGATTAAATCATGGCGGGGATTTCTTTATTTACACTGTCATGTTTTAATGGATTGACAGTAGGGTAGGGTAAGTGTGAGGTTTGGTGCACCCTAGAACCGGTTTAAACCCCCCAGTGGCCTACTTTGCCACTGACCGTTCCAAGGCGGTAGCCCTATTGTCAACCCTTTTGTGTTTGTGACGTCGTTTGCAATTTTTATTACTTTTGCCTTTTCGTTTGTCTGTTTGCGTGTTTGTTTTTGTGTTTTGTGGTTGACTGTCGTCTTTGAATGCTGCTTTCCCTGTCCGATATTGTTATCCTTCTTTATAAATCAATAACATATTTTCCTTTATATATTAACTTGTTTACAAGCCCGTTGGCGTACATTTGTTGATTTACATATAAACATAATTTATAATGCTAACTTATATTTATACGTTTACATTATTGTTAAATATTATACCTCATTTGCATATTCCACTCTTTGTTTAATGTGACGTCATCCGGTCCATAAAGTTGCATATTGACCGGGCGCCCGGTCCGAAGCTATATTAACGGACGTGTGAAAAACACGATGTCAAACGTATTGATTTAATTTGTTGATCAGATTCGGTATAATATAACACATAATGTATGGTGCTTCGGTCCATATGAAGTTTATGGACTGGGCAGTCAGACCTTGAACGTTATATGTTTTTGTTTTGTTTTAAACATATTTATTTTCCATCGATTGCGAAACAAGTTCTTGCAACTTAGATTAATCACTCTCGATGGCTTCCTGGGTAGAACCAGTACTAAGCAATGTGGATTAATTATCTTGCTCAAGGATAAATAACGTGGCCGCGACGGAGGATCGAACCCACGACCTCTCGATCAGGAGTTCGGCGCTCTACCACTGGACCACGCAGCTTCGCTTCGGTCCATATAACATTCTAGGTCTGACTCCCCAGTCCATAAATGTGCATATGGACCTCACCACCATACATTATCTGTTAATTACTACTTCATTCTTTCATGATTAATCGGTTTTTGCGCACAATATGACCTATTTATGTGTCGACGTGCCATAAAACACCATTTATTCATTCATTCATTCACTGAAGAGAGGAAAAATATAGGCATTGAACATTTTCACAATTGTTTTCATAACATAACGTATATTGAAAAACAACAATTAATTTTCGATTGCATATATACATATCTTTCAAATCATACAAAAACAATTGTAATCCTCATTCGTCTTTTTACTTTAAACAGCAAACATATATGGGCCGTACCCACCACATTTGTTTTTACCGAAATATTAATTCAAGATAAGAAATTATGTTCTGATGCTCAACTTTTTTAAAACTTGTATATGTCAAGTTCAAAACAAGTAAAACAATATTGGGTTACCAGGCTTCTAATGATTTTTTTATTAAAACGTCTTTAAATAACACCCATTTTGGAGTTATTTTGACATTTTCAATGTAAAATACTGTACACACAATATTGACATGGAGATCGAAAATAAAATTAGCTCAGTATCTACTTTTATATGTATTCCACTACTGAAAAACAAAAAATCTGATTTATTCTATAGCAAAAGAATAAATTCTACTCGAATTACCCATACTCTCTATTTTGCTGACAACAAAAAATTATCACAAATGACGGAAAAAAATTTTTGCTTAAAATTTGATATGTTACCATCTTAAATACTACATTATATCCATATCTACTAGAGAATTATAAGAAACTAAATATTTCACGAACAACTTACAGACAATTCGTATACGTGTCTTACGAACAATGAGAAACTGTGTTACCTCTTAAAAATCATATACAAGAACAGTTGCTAAGTTTCTGGTTAATGCCTACCTTAAAAGACGAGATATTCTGTTTAAATAGAAGGGGTATGTACTATATACATATATTTATATTTGTTTATCATATATTTATATTTGTATATACGCATATTTATAAATGTAAAATGAACAAGAAACATATGCTGTCAGGATGGTTTACAAAGATATTGATAATCACCACAAAATTGTTAGACCATGCTTATCATAATTTGTTTGAAATGGAACTTCTCGTTTGTCTATTTGCGTGTTTGTTTTTGTGTTTTGTGGTTGACTGTCGTCCTTGAATGCTGCTTTCCCTGTCCGATATTTTTATCTTTCTTTAGTAATATTTATCCTAAAGAACTTCAGCTTAACAAAGCTAATATATCTGATAATAACGCTTCTTTTCTTGATTTAGATCTCTCGATTGAAAATGGTGAAATAATTAGCAAAATCTATGACAAGAGAAATGATTTTAATTTTAATTTAAGAACTCTTCTGCGACAAGGACTATCACAACCTGACTTCTATGGTGATGTGATTTATAAACTTCGTAAGCTTTTTGGTCATGATCACTTTCATACTATCTTTGTTAAACTTGTTAAAAAAATAATCAAAAGAGGTTATGACCCTATCATTTTGCAACCTACTGCATGCTTGGTGGTGGACCCTTTTACAGTTCGCCACTATGATTTCCTCTTTAATTGTACGATGACCGGACATACTGTGGACCCTATGAAGACTCCTACCTAAAGCCCATTGGTACCGTGGCGTTTAATGTTTTTCTATGATCTTTCTTGTAGTGCCCTTAATGGTTTATTCTCTTGTTGCTCTGGCTTCTGCCAAGTCATTGAGTACCTTCATTGTGGCTCTCTAGGCTATCGTTTTTTTTGTATTATATTTATACGTGCATATTTGTGTTTTACTTATATTGCCTATTGATGCTGCCTTGTTGGTTAGAGATTAGATCATGGCGGGGATTTCATTATTTACACTGTCCTGTTTTAATGGGATGACAGTAGGGTAAGTGTGAGGTTCCAAGGCGGTAGCCCTATTGTCAACCCTTTTGTGTTTGTGATGTCGTTTGCATTTATTATAGCTTTTGCCTTCTTGTTTGTCTGTTTGCGTGTTTGTTTCTGTGTTTTGTGGTTGACTGTCCTCCTTGAATGCTACTTTGCCTGTCCGATCTTTTTATATTTCTTTTGATAGTTTGATATATGTTTTGTAATGGTTACTTATAGGCCCAGCGGACCGGGTGTATGATATTCTGAAATATTGTTTAATATATGTTTGTTTGTACTTGCATGTATATTGTATATGCACATGTCACGTTAATAAATGACTTACTTACTTACTTACTGACTTGTCACAAAACACGAATATACAACTGTTTATGAAGACCAATAAAGTTACCAACTTATATATTTAAAATATTTGTTCAAGTTTACTGGTTTAAATAAAATAACTTATCCTATTATAAAGAGTCTATAATAATTAAACATTCACATAACAAGTCAAACACCGTCTTAAAAATAAAATTCTAGTTTAATAAATCAGAAAACAAACTTACCTGATGTGTCCTATGTACTGGAGTGTGAAATTACAACACGAATGTAAGTAACTCCGTTTCTATTCTATAAAAGTTGGATACAAACAAGTAACGAAGAAGCAAGTCTAAACTAGGACTAAGTCTAACACATATTGAGATCTACTTTAATATGGTACTCAGGGGCGGAGTTAGACCTTTTTTGATGTGCAAGCCCGATTATTTCTAGTGGGGTCCAGGCATGCTTCCCCAGATATTTTTGAAAACGTAGGACGTCTCTGGTGCGTTTTGGCGTATATTTAGATATAAGTTTAAGCAATATCACACATCAAAATTCAACAAATTCATACACTAATATTTCATTTCTATAATTTTCAACCATGCATGTGAAAATTATGTGAAGATCAGGCCCTTTTGGCCTAATAGGTAGCTACGCTACTGCCAGTGTCATTATTCGGAGGGTAATACGACCCAGGTTTTTTCAAAACGCCGGTTAAAAATTACACATACGAGTGATTGCAAATGTATAAAACACTATGTATAATGTTATGTTAAATATTCTGACTGTAAGCCCAAACAAATTTCTCAAGTTAAAGGGTTATTGGAACGAACCGGATTTCATGAAGGAGCAGAAAACTTAACGTATTTCATTAATGTATTTAAATAAGGAATTAAAGATATGTTTATACAAAATTCGAATGCTGAAATATCGGCTTCCGCTAGAGCTAGTACATACAGAATAATATCATATTTCAGGTTTATGTAATATCTATATGTACTAAATATAAAGACATTTAGAGCTTTTTTTTTACAAAACTAAGAGTCTCTAGTCGATGGCATAGACCAAATAAAACGCCAACATCCGAAAGAAAATGGCACCTTTGTAATATACTAGAAGACGAATTTCACTTTGTATTGGAGTGTTCGCTATATCATGATATTAGAAAAGAATATGTTAACAAATATTTTTGGAAACGATTAAACATACAGACATGTATTGAACTTATGACAACAGAAAACAAGAGTTTATTAAATAAATTGTCAGTTTACATTAGTAAGAGTTTTAAAAGAAGAGACGACATGTTTTATAAATAAATATCACTTTTCTCCATTTTTTTCCACAGATATAAATGTGTACTGACCAGTACTTAGGACTATTAATTTAAAGATATATATTAAACATATATACTTAATAGATGATCTTGAAAAAAGAAATATAAAAAGATCGGACAGGGGGACAAGGAGGACAGTAAACCACAAAAACACAGAAACAAACATGCAAACAGACAAACAAGAAGGCAGAAGCAATAATAAATGCAACCGACGTCACAAACACAAAAGGGTTGACAATAGGGCTACCGCCTTGGAACGGTCAGTGGCAATGTAGGCCACACTCACCTATAAAATTATACAAATTGTCATTAACTGGAAAACATTGTGTGTATTTCATATACATGTTTATATGTATGTACTATTTGCATGTGAACTGTTGGGCGTAATGCTTTAAGTTTGAATAACATATCTATCCATCTATCTATGTTATGTAAAGAAATAACTTTTGACAAATTAACGTTGACAAAGTTGAATTACCTATACTGTAAAATAAAATCCTTAACCCCAACCCACCAGCCCCCCCCCCCCCCCCCCCCCCCCCCCCCCCACCGCCCCCCAACACCATCACCCCACCAGCGGACTTTTTTTTCATTTTTCAAATTGATGTTTAGGTCCGTGCCTATATGGCCTAATAGTAGTACGATGGTAATAATACTGTAACTATTAATTAAAATAGTTTTGATTTCAACGCTACTGGAACTACCTTAAAGAGGCCCTCCCAATGGAGGTTCATGTTCACTGAAAATATAACCCAATGTTCCCTTGTTCCTCAAAAATATTTTGCTTTGTTCCCCACAAATATTTTCCAATGTTCCCTTGTTCCCCAAAAATATTACCAATAACAGACAATGTTCCCTTGTTTCCCGAAAATAAATGACCATGTTCCTTTGTTCCCCAAAACCCCTGGGAGACCCTCGTTAAAGTATTGTTGACGTTAGCATGACAGGTAAAACGGAAATTATTTCGTAGTATAGACACTTTTAGCATGGTCTGTGACATTTCCTTTGATGAATGCAAAGCATTAAATCGCTTATTTTAGGGTAACTAAAGAGGCGTGGCTATACCGTACTACATGTACCAGTTAGTGGAATTTAGAGTACGGACATCACTCTGACGTCACAGTGTTATTAAGTACACCATGCTATAAAAAGATAGAGTCTGTCTCAGCTCGTTGGTTATTTAGACACCACGACGAACTGCACACCTGATGAACTTTTAACTTTTTCAGTTGCAGACACTTGCAACAGTAACACAAGCTGGTCAAGTAAAAGAGACCAGACCTGGAATACACCAACCATTCTTTAAACTATCCTTAGACTTGAGCCCAAGTACTGAACATTCGTTCACAAATATTTCCATGACCTTCAAAGATAAACAATCGTAGGAAGTTGCTATTTATTTTTATACATGGCAGCTTGTTATGAACTTTTATTCTGTAAACTTACAGAAATATTTGTGATTGCAATTTCCATACTTGAGCTTAAATCTAAGAATATTCTCAAGAATGGATAGGCCCGTATTTATAAAGTGGAAAATATTACTTATGTCAAAATTTAAGATATTTACATATTTTTAAATCTCCTTTATAACCTCTCAGGAACACTACAAACAATCTATTTTATGGTAAATATTTAGCTGCATATTTTATTTATCCATAACACCTTATTAGCAATATTAAGAAAACGCCTTAAAACGACAGAAAAGGGTGTTTAAAAACTTGATAGAATTTGACTTAAATTAAGATATTGCTAAGAAGCTACTAGTATATGAATACGGACCCTGGTAATTTCAGAGGATCACCATTTCAAAAATCTTGTCAGAGGAATATAAGCTTATGCTACATGCAGCACGTTAGACCTCTAGGTGTTGAAGCTTCGGAGAAGAAGCGTTCTAAAACGGCCATAACTCTATGTCAAACTTTGGACCTTGGGGATGGGGGATGGGCCAGATCTAATACCAGGGCCACAATTTAAACAAAAAGGTTAGATGACCATACTCTTATGCTTCATGTAATATATGAGAGCTCTATACCTCGTTTTTCAGAGATTTCAGAGATTTTACTTTAAGTTGTTCTTAAATAAGTCTATGTAAAAGATATGACCCATGAGGCGGAGGTTCAGAGAAGAAGACATTTTAAATTACTTTTATTTGTCTTTGTAAAACATGGAATATATTTATATACAAAAATTGCAACCAGGGAGTGCGCCCATCTTTGACCCCGTAGACTTCATTTAAACAAACTTAATGGGATGACAGTAAGGAAAGTGTGAGGTTTGGTGCACCCTAGAACCGGTTTAAACCCCCAGTGGCCTTTGTTGCCACTGACCGTTCCAAGGCGGTAGCCCTATTGTCAACCCTTTTGTGTTTGTGATGTCGTTTGCATTTTTTATTACTTTTGTCTTCTCGTTTGTGTTTGCAATTTTGTTTTTGTGTTTTGTGGTTGACTGTCGTCCTTGAATGCTGCTTTCCCTGTCCGATATTTTTATCTTTCTTAATAGTCTAGGAGATAATTAAGGACATGAAGTCCAAGAGGGCATGCGGATTCTCTACTTGCTAACACTAACCTTTAAATTGTTTTATAAAGGAGCTTAATCATGAACACCGACGTTTAACTTGACCGAAAAGTATCGTGCATACATACACATGAGGATATGTGATTACATATATGATTACAGTCGACAATGTTTTTCGTCCTTTATGATAAAAGAACTCGTATCTTAAATAAAAAAGTAAAGCCTGTTCAGAAGTTTTGTAGATTTTTCAAAAAACATTTGACTATGTTGTAACGAAAAATGGCTGGTTCAAAGTAGTGTAAATTGGAGTATAAGGTCAAAAGTTTAAAGTCATAAAATCAATTTATAAACATATTAAGTCTAAAAGTAGATACCAAAGTTGAACAGGAAAAATAGCATTTACAGAACCCACTCAACCAAAATCTTGCATTAAATATGAACACCAAATACAAGATAAATAAGGGCAAATTATTTGACACCACAAACATAACAGGTTTGACAACATGGATACCGCCCAGGAACGTTCAGTGGCAGGTGACAACAGGCCCAGGAACGTTCAGTGACAGGTGACAACAGGCATACGCCCAGGAATGTTCAGTGGCAAGTGACAACAGGTCCACGAACGTTCAGTGACAGGTGACAACAGGCATACCGCCCAGGAACGTTCAATGGCAGGTGACAACAGGGATACCGCCCAGGAACTTTCATCGGCAGGTTCTATGGTGCAACAAACATCACTCTTACTCTATCGTCACTCAAATTATCCCGGTTAAACAGGACAATATATATAACGAAATCTCCGCAAGGCTATACACTCTTATAAAATATACAAACTTATTCAGTAATATAAGAATGATACAAAGATGATCATGTACACATAAATATTAAAAAGTCTCGAAGCCACACATTAAGTACTCAATGACTTGATAGAAGCCAGATCTACAAGAGAATTAAATGTTAAGGACGCGACAAGATACCATATTATAAGACAAACATTTAACGCTACCATCTTTTTCATGATTTAGGTAGACCATCATAGGGTCCACAATCAGTCTGTCGGGTCATCGCATAAGCAAAAAGGAAAGCACAGTAGCGACTTGTTACTGGGTCAAACACTAAATATGCAGTGCGTTGCGAGATGATAGGGTCATTACCTGTTTTGATACATTCTCTTATAAACTGGATAAAACGTTTTTGCATGTGATCATGATCAAGGAACTTACGAAGTTTGTAAATCACAATAATAGTCCTTTCCGCAGACCTTAAGGTTCTTTCATGTTTTGTTATATAACTACGATAATAACATTTTGCAAAGGATTTTTAAAGTTTATGGTAACGGTAGCGCTAATGGAGTAGTATTTTAGTTATGCAAATGTTACGAATGTTACAGTTCTGATACCCATGTAATATGTTGCTCTGGGAACATTCTCGCCTACGTGGGGATAATTAACGATGTCAAAACTGAAATGATCTCTTTTGTCATAGATATTGTTTATTATTTCTTAAGTTCAATTGTGAGATGAACTCGAGAAAAGAGGTGATAGTACCAGACACGTCAGCTTAATTTGTTTATTTGAAGTTATTTATGATTTGTAATAGAGTATGATCTCGTCGAGTTGGTTGATTGAAACATCGATATGGGCTACGCCTATCGAGGTGTTTAAATCAACCAACAAGATGTGACCATACTCTATTTGTTTTGTAGCATGTCCATTCCATCTGTCTGCCATACTCTAACTTCCGATAACTGGTAGTTAGAGTACACCAGTAATTCTGGCAGTTGTTATTTTCAATTAAATTATTTACAACTGTGCAAATGCAGAGGAAATTTCAGCGACCATGCTGCAAATGTTTATATTGACCATAGTGGAAAAGAAAGAGTTTTCAATGTTGAATATGCCATCCAGATACCGAAAGGTATTAAAAAGATTACCAGAGAAACAAGAGAATAAATCATTTAGGGTACGACAAGACACTATTGAAGACAAACAACAAACGTTATTGTCCTTTCAGGATTTACTTAGACGTGGGGTCAACAATATGACCGGTCATACCACAATCAAAAAGGAAAACATAGTGGCGAACTGTAAATGGGTCAACCACTAAACATGCAGTGTGTTGCAAAATGATAGGGTCATAACATCGTTAGAGGTGTTGCACCTTATATAACATCTCATGAACAGATCAATAAAACGGGGTCTTCTACTTTTCTCTCTTGTTTGTGTTTATTGCTTCCAATGGATTCCCTTTTCAGTATTTGTAGGAACAAATGAAATGAGAATGCCGATGACACTTCCTACATATGTCTTGTGTTTCCTTTTATTTATTATTTGTTTATTAAGGATTAATTGATTTATTGCCTTTCAAGCAAAACAAATTAGGAAATAATCCATTATGTCCAAAATGACGATATTATAACTTGTTATACCTGGTTGTTATGCTAGTTTGATGGGCGTGGCGATTGGAAATCGCTTTAAAAATTGCCTTTCATGGCATTTCAGATCAAATTCATTGACGATTTTTTTCTCAGTTTTTATTCTGTTTTGCATTTTATGTCTGTTTATACTGAAAGGTTTCACGACACCCTTTAAAATGTATATTGTGATATTTATTTGTTTACATTAATCAGTTATATATGAACTGAATATTGGATCAAAAATATATTTTTTTAAAAGAAATATTTGTAAAAAAAAATGGTATATTTCGCTTCTGTATGGAGTTACCTCCCTTTCACGAATATTTATAGGTGCAGGCTTTCCTTTATAGTCGGTAGGCGGGGGATGTATCCTCCTACTTTGGTAAGCTGGTCGGCTACTTTTAGCTGCCCTCCCTCAACACAACAACAAACCAAACGATATAACAAATAGATAAACATGAAGTGTAAATGACACAATTTTAGTGCGGCTCACTCAATACCATGCAGAGTTATTGTCCTTGATTTTACTACAAACATGTTGTGTGGTGGGGGTATTTATCACCTTCAGTGATACATCTAGTTATAGGAATACTATAAAGCAACTTCTTTGCGTAAAGTATTAACTGGCTGATTACATTGCACCAATAATCTATTTACAGATATTGCTAAAGACGAAAAAAACCGAAATATCTAAAAAGAAATTAAAAAATAATATTTATATGAAAGCAAGTTTTTCAACATGATACTGGATAAATAATTATGGCAATGCTAAAAACATTCACGAGTGCCATATGCTTCTTTAAAACTTTGTATGCAGAGCTACAGATAAGCCGCCCTATTAAAAATGTCAAAATTAAAACTAATCGAAATTATCAAATAATAAAACAACCAATGAAAATTGAGCAATGCATGGGTTGTTGAAGGACCACCCAGTCACCTTGTATAAATATTATTATAAAACAAGTTTATTTGATGAGTTACATTATGTGTAATGTTATACAATATTAATGGAATTCCACCCCAAAACAAGGGACGGGACATAACTAATTTTGTAGAACTTGTGGCCCAGCCCTTTTGCAAACTAATGTAAATGTTGCAATAAAATATGTTTAAACCAAACCCCAAAACAATGTCACACAATGTTATCGTTTTATTTTACCCAGTTGAAATCATGAAATATCATTTAAATATATACCAATGGGTAAATACCCAATTGATCAAAAAGCTCATCTGTAGCTCTGTTGTATGTTCTTGTATCTCGCACACTATTTGTTATAATTAATTTTAATTTCACCAATAAATCGACTAAACATTGAAAGTCGCGCATCTGCACCAACAAGGATTGCTTCCAGTTTACATTACATTCCACATTTGATAATATTGTCATAATAAATGGCATAACATTGTTTCAATAAAAATATAACAAAACAAATGCAACGCATACTGCTTCTTTCACGCCCCTTCCACATGACAAAGGATCTAGGCAATAAATCCTCTTCGACCAATCTACGCCGCTCACTATTTTCCTGTGCATATACGTGTAGCAGGTGATTTCAAATGTATGCGTTTCTTTGCTCGATCGATCCCTCGATAATACATTTATATAATACATTTTATATTGTTAGGGCGAATTATTCGTTTTATATTGTTTGTCTTCTATATCATTATTCAGTCTGTAGGAAGTAGATAAACTTTATACTACAGTTATTATTCTCTAAAAAATAAATAAATTCAGCGGGAGTGTATAGGGCTCACAATACAATAACAACCTTTTATTTCAACTTCACATATTATAATACACAATTATAGATAAAAACTGTGCATGGTATTTAAAAACGTAATCGGAGTGACTCTACATAGAGCTGTGAGAAACTACTCACAGCATAAAACTAACTGCTATTTATACATTCTTCTTTACGTATAAGATTTACCAGTCCATTGATCGATTGGTTAATTTATTGTCAATATTACTCGTTATTTTTTTTTTTAATCCGGCAGCCTACATATTACACCTACGGCTGAAATTCTTTTAATGAGCTGTCCCACAGGAAAATAAAACACTTAGAAACCTTAAAGGTGAATGGCCCCCCTTTTTGTAGTATTATGAATTAACAAATTTAACTCTTAATAACAAGTAGTGTTATTTTTTACTGGTCCTTTGGGACCAACGAGCCCAATATAGGTGGCTTTAAAGTAGAATACCGCTTAAGCCGGTGCTAGGTCCGTGAGAAGTGTTGCTTCTTTCATTACTTCTCATGAACAGACTCAATAAAACCGAGTCTGCTGCTTTATTCTCTGAATTGTGTTTGTTGCTCTCAAAGGATCACCTTTATCAGTATTTAAACATCAGATGAACATTTCTTGATAGTCTCGCAGAGAAAACCCTACTAACCCTATGTAAAAATAAGTATTATTTGCATGACGTAGATACTACTTTTACCACTGCGTGACTGCACGGTGAAATGAGGTAAATCTGAATTGTAAAGCTGCACAACTATTGCCAGATAATTGATAAATACATTTACCTGTCGATTAATTTACCTGTTCAAAGATTTCTACGTCATCAAATAAAATCTTCTTCTTGCTTTTCGCAGACAGTACAATGTGTGAATTGTAAATATATATTGTTGTGTATTGATTATGTTTTAAATAAACATAAACATGTTCATGAAATAAAACATGGCCGGAGAACTTTAAACACAACATATCATTGCTTAAACTTGCTTCATATATTTCTCATAATGGTCACACACAATGGCCAGTCGTATGTGTGTGTGTATTTCTAAGGATTATAGTCCCTCCACCTACGACAGGCGTCCTAGCCGACGATTATAGGCACAATGTCTGGACTTGTATCTGTGTGTTGCTGTGAGATGTGATGATATGTCTACTTGAAGCGGCGAACTCAATGGTTTCTTTATAGTGCTGCCACACTGGAATACCACGCCGTAGTAGACATGATACCCCCAACCACCCAGTGACATTATTCTGACACTGGTCAATCAGTCGTAGCACTACCCATTATTTGCTCATCAGGCAAGGGTTACAAGTGACTACTCCATTTTTAAAGTCTTTGGTATGACGCGGACTCGAACCCACGACCTCTCGAATGCAAGGCAGACGCTATAACCACTACACCACAATGCTTCGGTAGGCCAGTCGTATTTATTTCACGTATCCATTAATATTTAAGATCAAACTATACCAATTACCAACCAATCAGCGGGCAGAGAAAAAGGTAAATTCGGAGCTATTACACAGAATATCTTAGTTTTGATTAGTTGACAAGGTAAACAAACCAAAAAAAAATCTTGCTAAAAAATATATAATTCAACATTTGAAGAGTACTTATAAAGGTAAAATCATGCATTTATGCAATGTAATCATAATGTGTTGCAAAATCAAAAAACAAGAAGTATATTTTACATTTTCCTCATGCTTCTAAATGCATGTAGGTGGGTCAGCACCATCCGACCAAAACATCTTTTTCAAAACATACTCAATGTATGATTTGTGTGTGTTTTTTTTGATAAAACTAAGATAGGTCTTTCAAATCAAGTAAGCAAAATATAGCTTCTTTTATTTGGGAACTCAGTACAGAGCTTAGAGCTATTATGTACGTCTATGGAAAATGAATTGGTGTAGTATGTCCTTAAGTGAACAAAATCAAGGGGCTACATGATAATGTCCCGCTGTTTCGATAATTAGCATACTGTTTCATAACATGTATGACAATTAGTGTAATACACAGCTATACGTCCTTGATATATGGTCAACCTCCCATTGTATCGATAATAACTGTCACGCAATTAACTGTGGTATCCACATTAGACAGTTAATTACTATTACGTAACAACTCTGACAAGAGTCTTTAACCTTTACTTTACTTTACTTTATTTCAAACTGCTTAATTTCACAAATCAGTGAACAGATAAAGCAAATTACAGCAATAACATACATGTATAAATACATAACACAATGACGGAACTAATAGGAAACGACTATTTACATATTATTAATGATAGTTGAGAAAAATAGTACATGAGTCAAAAAAAAAATACATTCACTTTTAACTTTATTAATTTTTACATTTATTCAATTTTTAACAGTTCAGTTACTTATTTTACAGAAAGTCATCTGTTTGGTATCATAATTTATATAGATTTAACAGTTTTATTAAGTCTGTTTTTATGTACTTAGATATTTATATATAGACATTTACCTATATATAACTGTTAATGGCTAATGTTGTAAAATTATATATGTAATAATACAATAGTGATTACATGTTATGTAAAGACAACAATTTAATAGTAGTTGAGTAAACAACAACAACAAAACCTTAACTAGTGCTCATACTTGTAGATATTGATCAAATCGCCTGAAACACCTTTCCGAGTATTGAAAGCTGTGTCTACGACGCTCAATAATATAAATAGTATACGACAAGACATTGAGCGCAGCCTTTAGTTGAAATAGGATCGAAACTTAACGAAAGACTGTGTTCTATTATCGGTATACTAATTATCAAATATATATTTTTATCACAAATAAAAAGGTTGTATTGGTACATATATTTACACATATATTTACACTCAGAGTCGTTTTTTATTATTTAAATACATATACCAGAAATTATCAGTTTATCCCTTTAAAATAATCTGTTATTTTACTACAGAATACACTCAGTTTATTTATATTACATTTATTTTCTTTTGTGAACAATTCTATGAATTTCGGCATGTTTGGTCGTGAGTAAAAATATTTGTTAATATACTTTTTTCTATCATTATGAAATAACGGGCATACTAAAACAAAATGAAACTCATCCCCAAGATCATTACATTGGGTGCATTTTCTGTCAGATGTTGGGATATTCCTCCATCTTCCGACCTCTATTGGTAACCTGTGATTTCTTGTTAAAAATGCTATAAGCTTCTTACAGTTTAAAACTGTTAATGCATTAATATAAAAACTTTGTTTAAAACTAGTTTTCAAAAATGTGTAGATGTTTGTGTCCGAAGTACGACCAAGCTCGGAATTCCAATTTTGGATGAAGATATCTTTAAGTTTTTGGCTGAACGATTTAACGAACCACTTTCCATTTAAAAAGTCCTGGCTGTACCAAATTCCGGAAAAGCCAGACGTGCATAACATGTGTTTAATATTTTCTATCCAGGTAGACTTGACGAGATCCGAATAATGTAGTTCTCTTATCAAAATATATAATTTTGAAGAGAGTTTCGTTGTACTGTCACTACTGATATTTTCTATTAATCTTGTCCAGTAGGCAACTGTCCTCTTATTAATATCAATATATAACGGGGTAATGCCAAGTTCTCCATAAATCATGTATGATGGAGTAGTCTTTTTCATATTAAAGATATACTTGTAAAATTTTAGCTGTACTCTTTCTATTATATCTATTTTTCCACTACCCCACACTTCACTAGCGTACAAAAGTATAGGTTTTATAGTTTTTTCAAAAAGGTCAATTTGTATATCATACGGAAGTGATAATGATTTAATCTTTCTCAGCAAAGAGAACATGGCTTTATTAGCTTGTTCTGAAATATACTTTTTTGCACTATTAAAGGAACCACTTCTAGAAAAGTATATACCTAAATATTTATATTCATCAACAATTTCTACGTTTTCGTTTCCTATTTTATATACAGTATTTCGTAATCTTCGCCCCTTACTGAAAATTAGTATTTTTGTTTTGTTTACATTAATATTAAGCTTCCACGTGTCGCAATAATCTTTAAATATATCAAGGGCAGTTTGAAGTCCGTGTTCGTTATCACTAAAAATCACGGTATCGTCTGCATATAAAAGTATAAACAATTTTAAAAATATCTGGGTTTCATCTATAACAATGTCTCTATTAATGCCATCTACCCCTCTACTGTTAAGATAGACTTCAAGGTCATTCAAAAATAAACTAAATAAAAATGGGGAAAGATTTTCACCTTGTCTTACGCCGACATGACAGTTAAAATAGGGAGAATTCCCCTCATTCGTTACAACTTTTGCTTTATATTATTATACAAGTTATGTATAACTTTAAAGCATTTTCCATTTATGTTTTCATTTCTTAATTTCTGCCAAAGACCAATTCTCCAAACAGAGTCAAATGCTTGTTTAAAGTCTATAAAAACAACAGAATAACTTCTTTTTGTCTGATTGTACAATGTCTATTAAACATTTGAGAATAAATAAATTGTCAACAGTAGAAAAATTCTTTCGAAAACCAGCTTGTGTTTCATGTATAATACAATATTTCTCTGCATATTTAGTTAATCTAGTATTGAGAATACTCGTAAAAAGTTTTCCTAGGCAACTAAGCAATGATATTGGACGGTAATTTTCAGGAAGCTTAGGGTCTCCTTTGCTTTTGTAAATGGGCTTTATGAGTCCAATAGTCCAGCTCTCAGGAATGAAACCGTTGTCAAAGATAGTATTAAAACGTTTCACGTACAATAATAACATAACATTTATAGTCGATTTTATTTGCTCATTGACAATATTATCGATGCCTGGGCATTTATTATTTTTTAAGCTTTTAACAGCAAATAGTATTTCTTCTGCAGCGATTGGTTCGTTAATTTCATTATTTATTTCATTAATAGTGTTATCGTCTATATTTACATCATGTGTTGCATTTTGTCCATTTTCATTGTCGTGTTCATTCTCATTTAATGATTTAAAAAAATTGTAAAAATCATCAAGAGACGCATTTGCTACCGATTGTTTATATTGCGTGTTTAAAAGGTTCCAATACTGTCTTGGGTTTGCATGTTTCAGCAATCGTAAGTTTTTCTACTTTAGCTTGATTATAATTATTGTAAGACCTGCGTAATGTATCTTTATAATTTTTACTAACAGTTTTCAATAAATTCTTAAAAAAGGGCGTTCTGTATTTATTATAAGCCCTTCTTGTTTTATGGTATATATTTCTGTTTTTCTGACATATTTTGTCGAACCATGGCTTTTTGGGTTTAAAACTTGTTTCTTTCAAATAACTTTTATGAAATACCTCGCCAAAACTATCTCTCGAACAGTTCTCAAACAGCGTTCCTATATCCGTTACAATACTGTCTATATCATTTTGACTAACACTTTGCTCATGAATTGAACTATCCAATCTGCTTTCTATTTCAGCAACTTTTAATATGTCTATTTTTTCAATAAATAAGTCTGATTTCATAGAGTCCCATAATTTAGTTTTATGAAGTTCGTTATTGTTTATGGACTTGTTTTCTCTCACATCGTTATATTTAGCTTTGATGACAATGTTTAAAGGACAATGAACATCTGAGTATAAATTACAAAACTCGTCAATTTGAAGATCAATAACATTTTGAAACAGGTATGATGTGGATAAAAA